>WAAG01047148.1:84293-106322 GCA_013390105.1 Tichodroma muraria
AAAAAAAAAGGGAAAGATCTTTAAATAACTGTTTTTCAGATTTGCAGGCACATTTGTTTGGATTTTTTAAAATGAACGTGACAGTCCTCAGTTGCTTTGACAAGGATAATTTCAGAAACACTGCCCTATCATTCCACAGTTTGGCACCTTCTCCTTCTTTGTTGTAACGCAATTTTTCTGGGTTGGCTTTTCTCAGCAAAACTGCCTGTTTGTCAGGAAATTTTACATTTGTTCAGAAAGGGATGATTAGGTGGTGTGGGCTGGGTTTGGTTAGAATAGCAGGTTTGACCTGGTGACTATTTATTTTTGAAGTCAGGGAATATTCTGTCTGTCAGCACAGTGGGGAAGCTTGCAGGATATTCAGAATTAGACATTTTCTCAGGGCTTAATCACACTGGCCAGATCGCTGGCTCTTGAAGTCGCTTCCATACCAAACCTTCTCCTAAACTTGAGGACTCGAGATGTTTTTTCTAATCCAGTCTGTCATTCATGGTGTTGCATTCAGGTTTTGTATTTGCTTTTGAAATGGCAACTAAAATCTGAACAAAGGTTGGAGTTTGGGTCTAGATTCACCACTGTCTGTACTGGACATGTCACAGTAAGGCAAGAGCAGCTGTGAACAAGAGCTGTGACAACAACAGGGACTCTTGTCTTGCTGAGGATACCTGCAGAGTATTGAACCTCAGGCTCTGCTTAGGGACTTCACAGGGACATCTTTGTTCCTTCTTGGGGACCCTATAACTTCCCTCTGGGAAAGAGACTCCACAGTTGTCGAGTCTGTACTGTAATGTATGGGAGCCAGGAGCAGCTGAGTGCCAGGGAGATTTCAAGGAAGTCTATGGAGAGACCCCAGGCAACAAAATGGCAACAAAACCTGTCTCCTGCAGTACTCCCTCTTCTCAGGACCTGGGAGGAGCTGCATGTGCAGTCCCAAGATTTGGCTTGTCACAGTGATGTTGTTCTGCTGGTTTCTATCCACTGGTGCCTTCTTCCAGCATAAACAAGGTCTCAGTTCCTAACTTAAGTAATGGGTGGAGATGTGCACGTGTGTATTGGTATATGTGTTCCTGTGGCATGCTTGGGGAGAGAAGAGGAGGCAACAAGTCAGCAAAAGCCCGTCTGGTTTTCCCTTGCATGCTTAATAATGAAGTTACAGGAGGGCATACTCCCTATTTCTTTTTAACTTTGCAGATCACCTCCAGTAGACAGATTGTCTCGCAGACCACTTCCCCTCCCCTTGGCGATCAAATAACATTCCTGTGGTGACTACAGCAGTTGCTTACATGGAAAAATAACATTAGGAAAGTATTTAATGTATTTTTAGCTGTCTTTAAATGCATTTTAGCAGCTGGAAACAAGGGGAGCTAGTAGCACATGACCTGCAAGCTCTCCATAGGCCACCACCATGTGTGCAGAGAGTCACTGCTGGTAAAGAGACCCCAGGCTGGAAAATGTTGGGTAGGGTGCTCACCTCTAACCTGTACTGGTCACCAGAGGTCAGGCTAAAGGGATAACCTCAATTTTTGTGGGATGTAAGCAATAACAACTTGGTAAACAACCAGCGTGATTTTAGGTCCTTTCTTTTCACTCATCTGAGTCTTGGGAGATTTTATGAAACCTCCTTTTGACATGTTTTCAAAATAGCTGGGACTTTTTCAAAAATCTTGAGAAGATTTTAGAGGTTTGGAGTGGGGAAATATTACAACCGTAGAGATTAGTGAATAGAGTGCAGCTGGGAGAGGCAACAAGCAAATAAATACCGCTATTCCATCACTCTGTGATTCAGGAAAATCTTGAAATCCTTGTGAAGAGCAAACCTCTCATCAAACATTAGCGGGAGCTTTTCCTGAGGGAAGACTTTCTCTGGGCTGAGGGCTTGCACGTTCCTGTAACTGCGTGGTTGCTGAACCAGGGAACATCCTCTCTGGGCTGACTTCCCTGGCCCTGTTTCATTCCCAGCCCAGCACCCCACCCAGCACCCTGATGTTGGGTTCCCCCACCACCCAGCCCACAGCAAGCATGTTCACAGCAATATTTCTGGGAAAAATATACCCAGCAGGTGGAAGTTTAGTACTATTTTTACTATTTCTGGTACAGTGAATGTAGAGAGCATGATAATTGATTATCTGGGACAACAGAAATGCACAGGAACTGGAATTTCAAGGATTAGGGTCTCCCTGAGGACTTCCTTCGAGTTTCAGTGAAAGGAGAGATAACCTTTGTGGTGGAAACGGAAGCAGAGCTTTCAGTTCCCATCTGCAGCCAGCCTCTGGAGACAATAGTATTAAGGGTGATGTGAATTTCCTCTGTTCATTGCCACGGGACAGGGGCCTCGACGCAATTATCTGCACTTCTATAGCAATGCAGTTCAGCTCCTTGCAGCTTATTCTGTCCTACCAGAGACAGTCAGCTAATGCCTGCTGCCTTTAATGTATCTGGGGGTAACATTCCCGTGTTTCATCTGTTTCAAAGGACATTTATGGAAATTAGGTGACAATTTTATCCCGAGTAAGCAGACTAATATTCTATCACTCTGCCTTACTCAAGTGACTGTTGCTCTTAATGTTAGGTGTTTTTGGTTAAGTGGCGTTAGAGTTTTGTGGACTAAGCAGTAGGATTTTGTTGCAAATGCATTGTCCCATTTTAGTGGAAGCTTTGCATTAACAACTTCCATCTTAATAAATTATTTGGTTCAACCTGCCTTGTGACTTACACTACTGTAAGATCCTGCCCTTAATATTAAAACGTAAGCACAGATTTCCTCTCCCAAGGCTAAAGCTGCACAAAATGACTTACACTGAAGGTAAGAAATCCTCTGTCTGGATCAAGATAATTTTTCTCTGAGAATAAGGAGAAACAAATATCCACGCTCTTTGGAGAGGAGGAATTCTGCTGTAGATTGTTCTTCCTCTGTTGTGTTAAAAAAAGGAATCTTGACTGAATATATAGTCTGTTTCCAAACTATTGGCATCTTTCACAAATATAGGCTGGCTGGCTTACGAACAAATAGCAGTTTCTGTAGCCAAAGATAGTTGTCATCATGCACTTATTAATGAGTACACACATCTCTGGACATCAAATGCTGTACTATTTTCAGAGAGATCCTTTCAGATCCTGTTTTCTGGTTTGTTTTTTCTTTTTTAATTTTTTTTTCCCTTAGCCTCCTGCAATTTTCTTTCAAAGCTCAGTAATAGAAAGCAGAGAAGAAAGGGACCTAGAAAAGGAGATGCTCTCATCTGTCCAACTTCCCCATATCAGGAGCTACTCCATGCATGTCATTCCTGGCAGATGTTTGCCTAATCTGCTCTTAAAAATCTCCAATGATGGGGCTTTGACAGTCTCCTTAGGCAATCTGCTCCGGTGCTTTGCTGTACCTGTCATTAAGAAGGACTTCCTGATATCTAACCTGCAATTAAAGGCCATGATTTCCCACACAACCCATCATCAGGCTGACCTTACAGCCAAACCACCTCCACAAGTCAACTACAGTTTCCCCACTAGATCATCTTTGCAAACACCGCTCCTCGGGCAGTGTGCTCTACTCTGGCAGTAGTAGTGAGGTGTGTGTGTGTGTGTGTGTGTGACACTGCTCTTGTCAAGTGTCCAGCCCGGTGTCCCCAGGGGCTGGCAATGGGCCGGTTTCCCTCGTGGATCCCATGCAGCTGACGGGAAGGCGGCTGTCTGCCAGTAGAGGGTATTGAATTAGGAGATTTGGTAAATCCCAGGAGAGGCACTGCCACCGTGAAGTTGCAGCAGTTTTGCGCTGATAAAACAAGCAGAGCTAACCATGGTTCCAGGCCTCAGAACATGAGCTGATACCTTTTTCTGTCCTGGAACAAAATGTGCTGTGAGAGCAGTTGTCCCATGTATTACATGTATGCAATCAATCACATCTAGAAGTTAGTACATACATTTTTTGATGAGAGCACTCCTATAATGATTTTAGAAGCATTAAAGCATTTTTTAAAAAAACAGAGTGATCACAGATTTGGCTTGGTTTTTTTTTTTTGCAGTTGTTCTCTTTAGAACAATAGCATCCCATGGCAGCCAGGCCTGATGGCAAAGCTGTAGATGCCAGCTTGCTCAGGAGTGAGATGCTGGGGAACCGAGGCAGTCACGAGGTGTGCAGCAGTGATTGAGAGTGGGTCAGTGTAGGCACAGATGCATCACAATATTACCATTGCAAGATAAATTCTGAGCCACTTTTTTAATATGCTTAGAACAGTGATGAACATTGTCAGAGTGTTTCCTTCTGCAAATTATTTACAATTGGAAGGTGGTGGTAATGAATTAATGCAAAGATACTGGAGAATTAGTCCTGACTGCTCAGAGTAGGTGTTTTTTACAGTGGAAACCAGCTAGCTAAATTAGGTGTATTTCTGCTGCCTGAGCAAATTATGGCAGTATGTAGCTAAACAGGTTTTGAGACTAGGAAATTTTAATGGCATCCAAAATTAAATAAAGCAAGGTTTAGATCAGTAGGACCAGGAGCATGTTGCCATCAGCAGGGTTGAGTAACCTTTGTGTGACTGGCAATTTTGGTAAGAGGGTCAAGGTCAGTGGGGTTTGTCCCTATGTTTTGACAGATGCACTCCAAACACCCTGATATCAATTTCATGTTACAAGGTGTGTGCGTGCACCAAGATAATGCTCCAGAGGGTCACTGACACGTTACAGTGTGCTAGCTGTCACATGCACAATGTATTGCACGGTGCCAAGATAAAATTTCAGTGGTCTGGGGACACCAACAGCATTCAGAGCCCCACACAACACCTGTGCCCCACCAGTATCTCCCTAGCTGTCCGTCGCTGAGCATCCCGTTGGCATCTGTTTTCCCGAGCTGACAGGTCTGTTTCTATTTGTGCAAGGCATTTTTCAGGCATTCTTACCCCGGTTGTCTTCTAGATGACCTGGGAGAGCTTCAGTGAGTTGCCCATATTCCTTCAAGGAGGAAAGGAAAGGACAAGGTTTGTTTTCAAAATGAGAATTTTGAGGTGGTTTAATTTAAGAAAACCCAGTCTGATTTGGACTTTGTATTCCACGCAGCATGGAGGTAGATTTATTGCGTAAGAGAGGTTTCAGTTTCAAACTAATAATTAGAAGAATACATTTAAACCTTTGTCAATATAAATGTGACTTCAGATGCTCAGGAACCGTCTTTCCTGTGGTTTTAAAGCAAAATTTTAAACACTTTTCGCCCCACAACTATTGAGGGCATAGAAAGAAAACAACTTCTAGGAAACATACAGAACAACTTTTTTCCTACTTCCCAGTTCTTGTAATAATCATCAATTTTAGGTACTTCCCAAAATCCACCTTTGGGCAAATTTTGCACTGTTAAAAATGGCATTTTCTGTTGGGCAAACTGTGTTCACACCCCATGGCTGACAAGCAGAGGCCCGAGTCAAAGCCTGCTGGAGTCAAAGGGCTTTCGCTGAGGTGCAGACCCTGCATGTTTTCCTAAAAATCGACAGCACTGTTAGCCCACGTCTCCCCTTTCCCACCCCGTCTCCTCGGGGAGAGGCAGAAGCCTGTTTGAAGACAAACAAGTCGCAGAGCCTGCAAGGTGTAAATATCTTTCATAAATGCCAACGCTGAAAAGCCCGAGTGCCGGGCGCGTGACACGCGACGACAGGCAGTTCTCGCTGCGCGAGGGACGAGCAGCGTGCCAGCGCTGCCACAGGCGCCAAGGTGTGCCCGGATTGCCCCTGCGCATCCCTGGGCACCCCGGCCCCGGGAGCGCACCCGGGGCAGCAGGAGGGACGGGCAGCGGGGCTACCCGCTCCTCGCCCCGCTGCCCCTGCCCGCGCCCCTCGCCCCCCATCCGGTCACCCTGCCTCTGCCCTCCTCCTCTCCCCGGCTTCTTCGGGCAGAGGCTGATTTAAATAGGTTGGCAGGGAGCCAGGAGCTCATCATTTTAATGCAGTGTAAAATGGAATGTGCATAATTATATGCAAGCCATATGTGAGGGAGACAGCTCAGCTGTGAATTTTGGGAGGCTGTGAGAGGGAGAGAGTGAACAGTCAGGAATCAGATGAGATGGAGCGGAACGGAGTGCAAGTGTCACTCAAATGAACAGTGTAATGAGCGTATTGCTGACACTCCTCCTTTCACCTGCTTCTCCCTTTTGCTTTAACTCAAAAGCAGAAAACACTCGAGATGAGAAGGGAAAAATACTATATGCAAGTAGGATTGCTAATGGGCTCTGGTAATGTCTCCATTTAAACTTCAGCTTTCTTAATTAACAGTGTAGTTACAAATAACCAGTAACTTTTAATGCATCTTTATCATTAAATATTTTGAATACATTTGACTGAAGGATCATTGTTCTCACTAGATGATTGCTCCTTTCAAGGATTCACTTAAACATGGAGGGGGAATCCATTTATTTGTAATAGTATTACATGTAAATTATGAGTATGAAAACTTTTTTTTTTTTTTGGCCTTACTGTTAAAACTGAAAATACAAATACATTATCTAGGGATCGCTTAAGCATGTCAAAAAGTTTAAACGAGTACATATGTAATGTAATCCTGAAAAATGCAATGGAGTAAATTGAAACCCTGAGTTACTCAGTTTCCAGCTCAAATATTTCATTTTGGTTTTGTCTTTTGTTGTTCTAATTATTACTCCACAATGAATTTGCATGTTCAATCTAAGCTATGTAAGAAAACAGCATCCCAAGTTCTCATATCTAAAAGGTGTACTGACTATTTAAAGAAACTTTTTAATAATGTTGTATTTTGGGATTCCCGTCTGTTTTAATGATCTGAGCTGTTATGCTTTTAGCTATTTTTTTCCTTCCATTATTTGTGAGTCCCTAAATAGGCCATTATATTTCCCTTCAGGCTAGAGATGAAGATGGACATGCTGAAAATTTTCCCCAGCAGCACTATGCTAAGGAAACTCCAAGACTTGCCTTCAAGAATAACTGCGAACTACTTGTAAGAATAACATACTTACAACAAGTCTAGATTGTTACTTTAGCACAGTGAAAACCGTTTTTTTTTTAAAGGCTTTTGTTCGTTATGACATACATTATGAAATATGATAGGTTTTTTTTTTTACTGTTTTAGCGTTCTAATGCTAGTTCTGATATCCGTGAACAGTTTAAGATCTCAAATTGCTTGAAAAATATCATATATTTGATGTCAGCACGTGAATGGCCTTTTTTTTACTACGTTGTCTTACACTAGTAAATCAGGGAGAGCAGGACACATGCAGGGAGTGGCTGGTGATGCATGGAAAGCCCCCCCCTCCCCCCCTTCCCTCAAATCACCCCAAAACTCACTCTCCCATCCACCTTTTAGCTCTGCTTTTTTTTTTTGGGTGGTGGCGCTGCATTTTGTTCTGCTAACAGGCAATCCTCCCTTCAGAGCTCGCTTATTCCTCCCCTTCATAGCTGCATGCAATCCAAAGCATCCTTTCCTCTCCACTCCTCTCCTCTCCAGTTCCTCTCCTCTGCTGTGGGGAAAAAGCAAAAGCCAGGAAAGCACATACAGGGAGCCTGGAGTGTTTACAAGCCATAAGAGAGATGATATCAGCTGTGAAAGAATCTCTGTTCCAAGGCAGGGTTAATTCACTGTTCATTTTAGCATTTGCAGCTAGAAGAGATTAAAAGCAAGCAGGAATGCCTATTATATTTCTATTAAATGAATCTGTTGGGACCTAATGTTCTTGATTAGCTTGTGAAAATGAGTGCTCCACATTGAGTTTTTCTGTTTGCCTAAAGTAAACAGAGGATGAATTGTCATACATTTAAAAGAGATTCATGCATGGCTTTCGAAAAGGGAGGTTTAGATACATCGGTATCTCTCCCTTGCATTCGCCTTTCTTCTCATCTGTACTTAAGTAAACTGTATCATTTGTGTAAATGGAAGTGGTTATGGAGAGTCAGAACACGGGGTTTTACTTTGAAACAACATTTCTTTTTTTCTCCTTGTAACCAGAGAAGAGGCGGGTGGCAGTGGAGGAGCAAGGCTGTGTTTTATCTGCATTAAAGCCCGTGCCTGCCCCCCCAGGACGCGAGGCCGACCACGACTCTTGGTTCCCCAGGTGCATCAGGCAGTGAAAGTCGAGCTGATGAGCCGATAACCCCGTGCTGAAGTTGGCCTCCAGGTTCAGTCAGCTGGCCAGAGAAGCCCACACCAGGAAGCAGCAGCCCAGGGCTGGTGGCCGGTCCCTGTTCCCCACACTGGCCAGAGTGCAGAGCATCTTGACCACACCAGCACTGCTGGGCCTGCACTCTCCTGCCCCACAAGTGTCCCCTGTGCTGAGCCGACCCTTGGTTAGGTAAAGACAATGCTTTTTACAGCCACAGGTGTCACTTTGAAGGCTCAGTTTGTTACCAGTATAATTCTCCTCAGCCAAAAGCAAGGTGACCTGTGAGATCGTGGCCCCTCTTTAACCCTTTGCGAAGTTCCTGGTGGTTTCAGGGATAGCAGTGTTACATCCTAAGGAGAGGAAGCTAGACAAACAAAAAGTGGTTCCCCGGTGTACTCATAATTCCTGTGCCAAATAAATGAAGCTCTTTCTTCAAGGCCATGCTTAATTGCTGTGCTGCTAATCAGGCCTGACGAACCATCATAGTACACCAAGATGCTCCCAAAGTCAGTAGGGCTTCTTGGTGCTGGAGAAACTTAGTAATAGAGACAACATGATATATAAGTAATGTAATATTTCCATTGAAAATCTGCTTTATATTTAGTGCAAGCCATCAATGAACCGATTAACCCACTTTGTGCTATTAAAATCAAGCATTCTTTTAAAGCCCAGTTGCCTATTCCTCTATTAATACTCATTTAAGTTTTTGCTTTATTGTATCACCACTGTATCTGGCAAAAGCTCAAGTCATCAAAGTTAGTCTTTCATGTGCTTTTTTTGGACAAGTTTCAATTCTTGTTTAAGGAAGTAATAAAAGCAATTTGTTATAGTTTAATTTTTCCTATGCTATTGGAAACAAAATTGGCAGGCATGTAATCTGTACTCAATTTGTATGTGGAAAAAAATAGTAGGCAAATAATGAATATGTACCTCTGCTATCTTTAAGGATGTATTTTAGGAACTTTCAGTGAAAATATGATGTTGAGCTTAGGTGTGGGTGGTGGGGGAACTACTGTTGTTGTTGAAGATTCTATGTGTTTCACAGAGAGGTAGTGTTATTCAATCTACATTTTGCTTTATGGAAACAATGCTATTTTAAAATGTGCTCCATTTTCAAAAGCTAATTTATCTGGAACTGGCCATCAGGAAACCTTCTTTCTCTTAAAGGCTAGTCAGTATTCCTTGAGAGAGGAGAAAAAAACCAATGTGAAAGAAAGGAGTGGGGACAGCTGATCCTCTTAAAAAGTATTTTCCCAATGGTGGAAACTTACCCAGAATCTAACAGCGCAAGTCAGATGCCAGCTGAGTGAAAAGAGATTTTCTAAATAAAAGAGAAACTGAAACTTGTTTATGCTTTTGAGAATGAGGGAATCCTTGGAGTTTTCTGAGGGCAGCTCAGAGTAAATAAGAGTAATAGTCTGTCAGGTGAAATTGGAGGCTTCAGCTCAAAAATGCTTTCTTTTCTTTAGGGTTTAGCTGCCATTTTCCGGTGAGGTTTGTTTCGGCTCCTCTGTTTGGGAAATACTCATGCTGGGAGAATGCTGCCAGCCAGGATCCAGGGCTGGGTTGCTGCTGCTGGGTCTGCCTGCCAGGGCTCTCCTGCAGGAGCCAGGCTACACTGGCTGAATCTTAACATCCCAGGTCACAGGCACACACAGCAAGCTTTAACTCTTCAATACTTGGAGAGATTTTAAAGCATGGTAACATAGAGTATTACAAAATTAACATGGAGTATTAAAAATTGTATGCTTTCTTCATTGCTTACACACCATAAGAGCAGGTAATTTGATAAGGTACAACTCAGCTTTTTTGTTTGTTTTTTTTGTTTTTTTGAATGTGAGCAGGTTTGATGGGAAATAGAAGGAAGAAAGGTATAATTTAGGCAGAGGACACTCCTGAAGTGTGTTCAGTAGTTCTGGTCCTTAAGAGAAGCAATGACAATTAAATATTTTGGTTAGTATAGAAAGCCATTTTGCAGTTATGGGATTAGAACAGGGTACTCATTTCCCAAGCTAAATCCATACATGTTGTGTCCTGGGATTTGTCGTAGGGCACAAAAACCAAAGTGGTTAAGATGCTCTAATCAATGAGCATGTCAGATTTTCCTTGTGGACTTTACAGTATTTTTGAGAATCATGTTGTCTAAAGTTTAGCTATCCATGATAAATATTGGGAACTACATAAAAGAAATCTATTTTTAAAGAGCCAGGTCAGCGTGCTGTCTTGGCCAGCCATCCATTCTTCTCCCATAGGCACTGCCTCAGGATTTTAATTTCTTATTCCATGAGTGGCTGGAAGCTTTTCTTTCAGGCACATCTCTTTGTTTCCAGAAGGAAAAGGCAGAATTTAGTCCCTGCTGTAAGCTGATTGTCAAGAAACAGTACAGTCCAGCTAATAGTGGATGTGGGGAGAAAGATGGGATTAACTGCCGAGAAAGGGGAGGCTGGAGTGAAAAGGCCAGCAAGAAGCCCACAGCCCCAGCTCTAGCCAGATGAAATTCCTGAGCCATTGCCTAGAGAAAGGAAAAATCCATCTGGCACCTACCCAGGTTAGTCAGGGTAGGAAGAGTCATGCTTGGTTGCCTTTTAACAAAAGTGGGAAAGAAAAACCAGCAGTTCGTCCTTCCTCCCCCCATTTACTCAGAATATTGAGGCAAGGTTTCAGATTGGCATGCTGCTGTATGAGGTAAGGAGGGTTTGATGGGTTAAGGAAATTAAACATCAGGTTGCTTTCCAGATCATTTGTTTATGGAGATGATGTGAGTACCACCCACTGCTATGGGATTACATGTAAAGCAAACAAATAACCAAACAAAACATAAATATCCTGAAAAAAAATTAATTTCCAGTCCTACACCCTGTTGAATCCATGTTTTTCCTGCAGTAAAATTGTGATCTTTTCATCTTTGAAATCAAAAAAAGTCTGTTCCTGGTAGTTCTGCTCTGAGAGGATAAATTTGTGAATGCAGTATGAGATGAATTATAAGTCCTGGTGCTTGGAAGCTATTATGTAAAAGACTGAAAATAAAACATGCGTGCTATTGGATTTAATGCAAACTCACCTACGGCTGGTTATCTTTAATCATTGACAAAAAGAGGCATAGAAAATATATCCACAATGGAAACATGAAATGCAAAATGTTCTCTTATGAGCAAAAGGCCTTTGGGGAGGCTGTGGCAAAGCTGTGGTGAGCCATAGCTACGGCTAATGCTTTGCTTGAAGTTGTGTCACTGTGCTCTGCTGTTCCAGCACTAGAGGCACGTGTGGGGTACCCAGACAGGGCAGCAGGGATGCAGGCAAGTTAACTTCAGAATTATGGAATGTGGGAAAGATTTCATACCTACTAGACTGACATTAAAAAGTACTGAGAGTATTTGTGATCAGATGAGGACAATAGGTTTTGCTGCTGTAGATGAGTTAAGTGTAAATATGCGTATTGGTATGCTTTGAAGGACATAAAAGTTTTGGTTTCAGAAAGTGAGGATTAAATTAATTTTTTTTTAAGGTGCCTGACTGGCTTACTGTGCCCCAGGGTCAAGTAAAACCATTCCCTGTTAGTGCCTCAGCAGCAGAAGAAAACACCTCTCAGTCCATTTAAAATTACAGTGCCCTCAAAAAAGTACTGAATTAGGGAGGAATAGCTTTGCTCATTCCATCTCTTGCCTTTCCACCCTTTTTGTCTCCCCTGCTGTCTCCTTATTCCTGGGAGAGTGGAGAGAAAGAAAGAACTGCACTTCCCCTTGTCCTTTTCCTGGCTCTTCCTTCACCCTCTTGGGTGCAAAGCAGCAAGAGGGAGAGAAAGAGCACTTCTTTCATTCTGGCCAGATTGGGGATGCGCAGGGCTTTCAATCTGAAAGCTGGAGCAGGAATGCTGCCCAGCAGTTCTGGGGGTGCAGGGCCACATCCAGCCTGTCAGGTACAATCCTGTGGTCAGGAGGTGAGTCTGCCACCTTGGAGAGGCAGGAGGGGAGAGGGGGAAGAGACCTATGACACCTTGTGGAGTTCCAGATTGTAGAGCTACTGAGCCTGATGAGAGTTTAAAACCTCCACAGCCATGTTTAAACGCTATTTCAACATCAATCGATGTTTGTCTCACTGCTGGTGCAGCTTTTTGGTGGTTTTCTGGTGGATTTCATCAGTTCCTTGCTCAGTTTGCCATCACAGTCTGAGGGCAGCTGGTACTACTGCATCAGTTGCACTGTGGCATACGCAGTGATTCAAACAGATGAATGCAAAACCCCTAACAGCCGTCGGAGAGCCCACTGTTGGTTTCAGGGACTTTGGATCAGGCACAGAGAGCTGTCAGTGGCAGTTACGGCCCTGGGACAAAAATATGGAGAAAAGCAATTGTGAATTGATACTGATGCTCTTAAAACCTCAGTAATCATGGCCACATGAAATTCAACCTTTCTCGTGACTGAAATAACAGTGAATGCTTAGGTCATATGGTAGATTAATCGCCTGTAGTGTTTCATTTTCAAAAACTAAATTGTCCATGAGCAATGGCAGAATATTTTGAAACTAAACTCCCCGTAACCCCACTGAAAACCTTGCACTCTGTTTCTTTTCAAGTAAGGGCAACAAACCGGGAAAACTTATTTTAAATGGTTTTTTGTCCTTGATTTCAGCCAGGCTGAATGAAGGGCTAAGTGCTGCTCGACTTATATGCATGTTCCTGTTGAAGTCCAGGAGTGCTGTGTAAATGCACTGAAAAAAGGCAGCACTCAGACCGCGGGCCTGTTCGAGGCCCTGGGGGGAGGGAGCCCTGACACCCAGCTCCAGCTGACCCTGCCTGCTGCCTGCCGGCACAGGTAGGCACCAAGGGCCACTGGGTGCCTTGGCATCGGTGTCGCGATCGGCATCTCGCTGGGATAACACAGGACTAAACACAGAGCTGCAGCCCGCCAGCCACCCCGCGACACACTGTCCCCAGGAAATGATAGTCTCTGTGCCTGTCTGCACGGATCTATTTACTGGTTTAGAACAAATGCAGCCACTGTCTTGCCCGGCACACAGGCTGTGTCCTTCTTGGCCCTGCTTTTTAATGATATGTTTTTCTATCCCACAATGGAAATGAAGCCATTCCTCACGTTATGACAGCATGGACTGGACATGGGAGGTTTTCTGGGCTGCAAGAGACCTTCTAGGGTCTTGAGAGATTTCCTTGGTCTTTCAAGCCTTCTGCTCCCCTTGTCCTGTCCTGCCCCACCATGCTACTAAAGTATTAAGCCTTTATTTCTTAACTCACACCATGTTTAAGATTCCACAACCTCTGGTCCAAAGCCCAGTGAAGTCAATAGGATCCCTCCTGTTCACATGACGTGGGTTCTGAATGACACCTTATGTTCTGTAAACAAAAAAATTGAATGACTGCTTTGAGACATCTTCCTCCTGTCTGACCAAAAACCGCAGTAGGCCAGCTAACAGCTAATTTGCAGTGTATTAAACATGATTTTTATTAATAATACCTAAGCCAAAGGGTAAGATCAGAGACCTACTGTAGGAACTAATAGAAAACAAAGCCCTGTCTTGTCAAGTCTGAGGTAGCAGACTTTCTACTGGAAATAAGACCCAAGCCTCACTCCTCTTACACCCGTGGCTAGCGAGTGACCGCGACCTACAGCAGTAAGGAGGGCGAGGGATTCCCCACGCCTCCTGCAGAGGTGGGCAGGGGAGTGCCAGTCACCTTGACAGCGTCGAGGAGGGCAAGGCTCTGCCAGCTCCCAGCAACACATAAAATACAAGGTATAAAATTCACAGGAGCATGAGGAATGGGAAGAAGGAAGGGAAGGAAGGGAATGAAAGGAAAAAATCTTCCCCATGGCCAGGGATGCGGCTTCTTCCCCAAGCAGGCGTGTACCACCTGCAGCTCTACATAATCCCCGTTTTTTCAATCCAGTGATTTGAATTAAGGAGAATGATTCAGGGCCCTAAAGAGATGGACTAAAAGGTGTGACAGTGAGAGGGGTGGACAGCATGAGAAGAGGGGCAATGGGAAGGGGACAGATTTGGGAAAGACCACGGATGCAGGCAGTGAGTGTTTGGCCTCTTGGAGCCAAGAGTGAGTCATATCCCCTTTCCCACTGCACCCAGTTATACATAGGAAGCAACTGTGCCCCAGTACCTCTAATTTAGCATTTTTCTTCATCCCAATACAGGAGCATTATTTTAGGATATAGCATTTGACACTTTGTGAGCACAAGCCTGCCTTTCCTCAAAAGGAAGCATGATTTTTAATTTTTAATATCACTATTATTATTTTGAAAGAGAAGCAAAATGCATTTTTTAAAAAAGGAAACAATTAAAATCCCATTACAGCTCCAAATCTGTCATCTTCCTTCCCAGGACAAGCATTAAAATTTTCATTAATAAATCTTCACTTACTGATAACCTCTGAATAATTTCTCTGACCTTAATTTCTCCTTACTGCAATATTGTGTTGTATTACTCTAGTTTTACTCTTTCCTTTCCTTATTTGATATGTTTACTGAAGTTATAATTTTCATATTAAACATGTTGTCACTCAAAAATTGATTTTTCTTTAATATTGAAAAAAGCGCCCTACAATCGTTTTATTTGCCACAAATTTAAACATGTAAAAAGAAAATACTAGATGAAAATACATTTGTTTATTAGCAGACTACTTCTTAATAATGATTTCAATGAATTTTGAACTAAAAAAGCCTGGAAAAAACCTGTCAGCCATTCCCCCACCCAAACCTCTATAAATCTTAAAAAAATTTTTAAAAAATTTAAGAAATGAGGTTTATGTCTCTTGGAAAGAAAACCAGGTGGCTTGGAATTGTGGCTTAGCTTTAAGAAACTGGCATTCGTAACCTGTGTCAGGGACAGCATCACCAGCCAGGCAAAGGAGGGTATTGTCCCCCTCTGCTCTGCTTTGGTGCAGCCTCACCTCCAGTCCTGTGTGCAGCGTTGGGCACCAGAATCTAAGAAAGACATTAAGCGGTGGGAGAGTGTCCAAAGGAGAGTAACAAAGATGGTTGGTGGAGGGCCTTGAGGGGAAGCTGTGTGAGGAGCAGGTGAGGTCACTTGGTATGTTCAGCCTGGAGGAGATGGAGGAGACATAAAGGNTTCAGCCTGGAGGAGATGGAGGAGACCTCATGGCAGTCTACAACTTCCTTGTGAGGGGAAGAGGAGGGGCAGGCACTGATCTCTTCTCTGTAGTGCCCAGTGACAGGACACAAGGGAATGGCCTGAAGTTGTGCCAGGGGAGGTTCTGGTTGGACATCAGGAAAAGGTTCTTCTCCCAGAGAGTGGTTGGGCTCTGGAACATGCTTCCCGGGGCAGTGGTCACAGCATCAGCCTAACAGGGTTCAAGAACCGTTTGGACAATGCTCTCAGGCACAGGGTATGTTTTCTGGAGTGGTCCTGTGCAGGACCTGAGCTGGACCTGATGTTCCCTGTGGGACTCTTCCAACTCATCTTATTCTGTGATTCTATGAAATAAAATTCACACTGTTCAGAATGTTAAAGAATAAAGGTATGTCTTGTTCCAAAGGAAGTGAAGTATGATAAATTAAAATTCACTGGAATTCCTTCCATATAAATTAGAAATAAAATTTCCCAAGTCATCACCCAAAGCTATAAATATTTTCTGCTTGGGGTCTGTGCAGGAGATGCAGATGATTCAGTAGGGCCTGTGGGACACCCTGGCAGCTACCTGGGGGGAACCATCCCTTGCAACACATCTTACCACCACCATACCTGCAGCACAGGGTCAGGCCATAAAACTGGCATTGGTGCCCAGGGGCTCAGGTCCTTTTTCACCCTGGCTCTCAGTCATGCAAGGTGTTAATTAGAATGGGTTTTACCAGGTCTGAACAGGTGCCTACATTAGCGAGTGTGACTTTTTGTAATGGTGCAGTTGGCTTATGTCTTATCTTGCTGCATGTGTTGTCTTTCCCCATTAAAAAGTGTTTGAAGGCTTTGATCCCTTGTAGAGCCAACATACAGCAATAAGAGTGGGGTTTTGAAAATCAGGAGACTGTACTCTTTTTATTTCTCAGAGTTAAGATCCAGCCAGTGGCAAGGAGGGTTGAGAAGAGCTTGGCCACCATTCAAGTAGACTGCAGGGAGGTTTGAGGGTGCTCTGGGATATTAAGTGTCCAATTCCATCTCATTGGGAATCCCTGGGACTGTGCAGAGCTTCCAGGAATGACATCCCAGGAAGGAAGATTAGTGCCACACAGATAGCTGAAGACGATCTGAATGCTAGGAGCACATATCTCACAGCTCACTCTCTGTGGCACATTTTTTTACATCTCAGAAGTGAAATATATTATATTGCTTTTGGGATGGGAAGGAAAACCCAAAATCTAAATCCTGCATTTTATTATAGAGTTAATACCAACAATTACATAAAATCTAATGAATTTCAGTTCTCACTTAATTGCTTCTGAGTAGTTCACTTAACTTATTATAAAGAAGCAAGGACATATTCATTTAACAAGCAGCAGCAGCCTTGGCCTAGCATCTGCCTACATTCTCTTTTCAATTAATCAATTATAGTCCAATGGTGTGTAATTACACATTAAAAAAGTTATTGGATATCACAGCATGGCTGTCCCAGGGGGCTCATGAATACACTAATATAACACACCTGTAATGACCTGTTCTCATATCTGCAAATTGCTCCCATTTCTCTCTCTCTCTCATTGCTAAATGAAGATGAGAGCAATTACCATTAACTTTTTGAGTCACATCTAGTCAATGAGAGAGAAAAAAGATCCCTACCAGCATTCATAATAAATCTGTCTGTTGGTACTCAGAATTTTAGCGGTACCAGGCATCGGGCTGGAAGGCAGTAAATGTGCATCAGGATTGTAAAGGGTTGTGGGGATCCTGGGTTCGTTCTGAGCACATGCTACACCTGTAGACAAGAGAAACAGGCAAGCAGGAAGGTCTCGTCAGATCACATCCAGGAATAATTTGCCTGTCTTGGTTCTAATCCAACCAAACTCTGGAACTGATCCCTATGCAGTGGCTCTTAAGTCTTTGCATAGCAACTAAGCCGTGTTGCTGTTGTGTTGGGTTTTTTTCTGAATGCGAGAAAGAACAAAATTTACTATGTAATGGCAGAAAGGCTTTGGTTGTGCGAGAGGATACAGGCACCACTGCTCTCTTATTAATGCATAACAAATGAAACCAAGGAAAGACTCTTAATCTGCATAATGGAGTCTGACAGATTCTAAATTGGTGATTCAGTCAACTAAAGGGTCCAAAAATGCTCAGTGGAAGTAAGATTTCTATGGCTCCATGAGTAAAATGGGTGATGATATCTACCAGCATTTTTATAAGTGTTGTCTTGCATACTGTAATTTTGATGTGCTGTTGTCTCTCACCCTGGGAAGAAATGTCTGTTTCCCTACAAGAAGTTTTCTTGTTCTTGCTTTCGTTTGCAGACTGGGGTCTTTCAGGTGGGTGTACATCCAGATAAAAGCACATCAGTATTTTGAGCACAGCTTTTTGCTTGTAGTAGTCTGAAATGTTTCTATGCTGTACACCTTTCACCAGTCTAGCCCTAACAATTTCAGTGAAATCTTCATCACACCCGAGGTTGCTTCCCTGTTTGAAAACCATGCACGTTTCCTTGTGCTTGATGTCTTTCAGGATAACAGGATAATCCTGTGGGATTCAGGTGATCAGATGTTGTTCTCAGCTGCACTCACAGTAAGGTGATGGATGTTTCAGTCGGAGCTTCAGCTAGGTCTACATTTCACTCTGGTTTTCACCAGTGCCATGTTTTTTCCCAGCTCCGCAGCACCCTTTGGTTTAGGACACAGTTCCATTCACATGCCTGGCTGTGGCATCTCAGTATTTGGCATCCGGGCTGGACTGTCTCTCTAGGTCCTGTGGTTAACAGAGGAAGGCAAGCACTTGTGGAGTGGGATTTATTCGAAATAATTAGGTGTTGATTTAGGATTAGTTAAACCAATGTTTAGACGAGCCTGTATCTGCTCATTAACTAGATAAAATACCTTCCATATGACACCTACATTTTAGGTACTACAGTCATTGGCTGAACTGCATATTCCTGCATGTGTCCAATGTCAATCTTGCAGGTAGAGCCATTCAGAGGGACTGTTTGTATGCCTGAAGTTAGGTGTCTGATAACTTTATGTTTAGATGTCCAGTCTCCAGCTTTGAAATGGGGATGCTGTTATTTAATTGCCTTTGCATGCAATTTGAGTTTGAGATTAAAATATGAGAAGTGCAAAATGATATCTCTTATTTAATGTTGTGTTATACTCCAAATAGTGAACAACTGCATCCTTGGTATTTACGAAGTTCATTTATTATGAATTATTGTCTGATGCAGGAGAAAACAGGTTCCAAGATTTACTTACAGGTATTTAAAAACAATTTGACTGCCCAGACATAGTAACTGAAGTAAGCAGATCTGTGTGTGGATCCCACAAAGTGATCAAAGTGTGCATGTGCACGATGTTCTCAAATTCTGCTCAATGCACAGCTTTGTTTATGCTTGGACCAAATTAAATTTTGTGCTTTTTCTTTTTGTTGTTTTTTTTTTTCTTTTTTTTACCAGTGCCTGAATAATCAGCTAAAAATGTTTTAAACAGATAAAGGATAAACCTGTCAGTTGCCTCTCTAGCTGTATATTTTCTGTGTGTCTGATGGGGAGGAGGGTAGTATTTCACTCAGTTTTAAAAATTTGTTTTTAGCTGTATTCTCCACAAGAAGCTGTAACTCTTTGCATGTCACTTTCCTAATTGAGCCATAAACTTTATATTGTACTAATACATTTTATTATGAGGAATAAACATACTTCTTCTAGACAGGCAGAGGAATAATTGACCACCTGTGGCCTGTCCCAAATGAACATTACTGCACATGACGCTGAAATGAATGCCTCCTTAGTCAAGATGCCAAGCAGTCATTTTCTGAGAGTGTTTTAGTGGCTGGGAAGGTAACACATCCCAGTATATTTCTGCTTCATAACAACATAGATTCCTGACTGCCAAGGGTAGAAGCACTTGGTGTTCACCTGTCTACTGTCCCCCTCTCTGTCTTTGGCATTCAAACAGCAGCTTCATTTGTTCAAAACTTTAAGCAAACGACCAGGTTCTGGCCCAAGCTAGGGATGCCTTTTCATCACTCTAGCAAAGAAGCCTCAAGAGTTGGTGCATACGAAATGTACTTAGGTGGCCCCTTTCAGCTGCCAGAGTGGTGTAAAGAAGTCTCAAAGTAGATGAGAATCTGTCCTAAACATAGGATTATGTAGTGCTGGAAGATAGCGCTAGGGATGTTGGGCTGGTGTATCATTTCACCAAGCCATAAGGGCTAAAGGTTGCTGGAAACTGTAATATTAAAGAGCTAAGAGATCGACTCCACAGATAGGAATGGTAAATGCTTCTCTTATCAGTTATTTTTCACTTTGTATTAATAAATGTCTGAGATAGTATTTAATGTAAAATCACTGGGTCCTTCAGGATCCAGTTTCTTCCTTAAAATGGAAGCATCTAGTGCCGTGAGCAAAGCAAGCAGGTGAGATTCTCAGGTGTGCTTGCACCTGCAGCATACAGGGCTTTTCCCAGAGCATGTGTCCAGGGAGGAATGGGGTCCTCAGTAGGGACAGGTACACCCTTACAGGCACGGGGGTTGCACAGGGCCAGGCAAACGTGTTCAGTTTTATCTTATGTATATCTTGTTTCTTCCTTTCTGAGAGATTGCAAGGGGCTGTGTTGAGCAAGGGCTGCTCTCCCCAGTGGGTATGCTCGCTGTATTGCCACAGGGCTCTGGCAATTGCCACTGCACTGTGCTCCTTCTTTGTCACCACATCATGCACATTTAATGAGGGGTTACAGCTCATGCACTTGCGCAGTCCAGCAGTCCAGCTTTGGTTCCCCTTTTCCTCCAGCACAAACAAGGACTGAAACTCTCCCCAGCAGAAAGGCATGGCCAAGGACTAGATGAGTGCAAGCTGTCCAAAGTTCAAATGAGATTAGCTCAAGATCACTGTGGTCAGTGAAAGCAAAGGCTGTGGCTGTACTCCTTGCATAAATTAAGATATTTGTCTGTATTGGTTATCAAAGTCCTTCTGCTGGGATCTTGCTGAAATCTCAGCTGCCTTAAGTCACCACACAGCTGCAGTGACCTCTGATGGCTTTTCTCTCTAATGCCACCCTGGTGAAATGTGTTCCTTTGGTATCTCTGAACTGCTGGTGGGGGCTGAGAAGATCATAGCAGCCTGCTTGGGAGAGCTGCAGTACCTTGCTCATGTATTTGGAAAGCAGTCTGTTCTTGTCTCCATTGAATTTACTATAATCCCACCACTCTTTGCCTCCAGTTCAGCTGTGTCAGTGTGAGTTTTGGGAGAAATCCCTGTATAGAGGAGTTTGGCCCTGTGTAGAGGAATTTCCACCGTGTTGTTATAAAAACCTGCTGAAAACAAATCTGACTAACACAGCAGAGAAAATAGTTCAGCTGTAAAATGTTGAGGATTGCCACTAGTGCAGGTAAGTTGTGTGCAGAAGGCGAAATGCCTTTTTGAAGGTTTGTGGACCAATAGAAGCTGCAGTTCATAGTCTTTGCTGGCTGTTTTTGGTTCCTAGGTGCCAAGCTTGCAAAATTGTGCATGGCATGGAGAACACACTTTTTATTTTTCAGAGTGCCTTTCTGAGTGGCAGAGTGACAGCACATGGATATCATGGTGCACTGACACAGCAGGAGGCACCACATCCCTGGTGTACAAAGCCCTGGTCCTGCACCAAAATCCATCCAGATGAAGGCAGATACTCATGGCAGAGGGATGAGGTGCTGTGGGCGTGGGGGTCTCTCAGTGCTCTTGGGGTTGGAAAACTGCAAAAAGGGCCAATCAAAAATAGCCTGGACCATGTAGAACCTTCAGGAACTCCATGGAGCTCTGTCTTAAAAGAGGGGTTTGGAGAGTGCCTGGATTGTGGCTCTTGGGGGAAATCAGTAGTGTTTAGACTTCACGTTCTGTGTTTTCTCACTGCTGTTTGTTTTCTGGGTGGGATTTGCTCCTTTTCATAGGTGTAAACACAATACCCAAATGGATTCTGGGGGGACCCTGACTTAAGGCAGATCACCCCGAGTTTGATACAGGTGCTTCATCTGAATATATATACAGTGTGCTCCATCTGAATATATATACAGTGAAAACCTAGAAATGGAAAGGTTCTGTTAGTTCCTCCAGATGATGCCTTGATTCTAAAGTGCATCTATATTGTGCTGTAGGCGGACACAGGGGGAAGAGAAAATCGCTCACTCTTCTGCAAATGGAGAAGCTTCTTAAAAATTTCTTCTTAAAGATGATTGTCATGATCTGGTCTGAGAGAAACCACTCTGCAGTCTCCATAGTTTGTGCTGCCTTTGAGACAACCTCACTCTTCAGTGAAGGCACTGGGGGCATTTTAAAGCTGTGCCTGGTGCCCCTTGCCTGTAAGCATGACAGAGAAAGAGAACAACTGAGAGAAGAGAGAGGAAAGGGCACAGCCTTTTGGTGAGGACAGGGAAGTGATTTCAGGTGTTTGTGACACCACATGAACCTTGTGTGGTTAGCCTCTTCCTAAGCATGGTATACCCTGGAGGGTGGAGGAAATGGTAACAGGTAGAGATGTGGTGGAAGGAGTGAGAACTACCTGCAGATGTGGCATCTAAATAAATCCAAAGACAGCACAACTATTTTTAGCAGAAGTGCAAACAGCGATAGATGCCATGGGGCTGCTGTCACTAAAATTTGTCTATAAGCAACATATTCATATTTAAACAAGTCAGCTTTGCACATTGAAATGAGCAAACACTCTCTCTGTGCTTGTTTGTTTGTTGTGCAGAAGCCATCAGCTTTCACTCCTTATCCCTTCACCATGGTGGTGATGCAGAGCCAATGATGATGGATCATCTGTCTAGCTTATCTGCAAGGC
>WAAG01047150.1:486-51535 GCA_013390105.1 Tichodroma muraria
GTACCTGCATCTTCTTTTACAAGATCTGTTTCCCTCCTTCTGCCTTACAGCATTCATAAACCAAAAACATTAAGTGTTCCTTAAACAAATTTCGTAAGATTCAAAGATTTTTCACAGTATGTTGGGTCAAATTTGCATCTGAATCTGAAGTAATTTAATTATTAGGAATCTTGGGTTTATCTTACAGCAAGTTAGATTTCAGTTAAGTGCTAATATTCACAAGAAAACAAAAACACCTGGAGCTGCTACAACAAGAAACAACAAATCTAAAAGGGAGAGAGTAATATAAAGAGAAGAAACTTCTCCACAATCCCTTTAAGCAACTTCAAGATAAAGTGAAGACATGTTTATCCTAATTCTTCATTAAAAATGAGGAATTTTTCATCTTTCAATAAATATAAAATATTTCTCTTTATAACTGAAGTTAAATATCAATGGTGTTTGAATTAGCATGATATGCATAATTTGGAATGACTTCAGATTTGAATAAATATGAATATTTTCCATTTTCACTGCTTTTAGCATTTTGAAATACAATCACATTTTCCAGTTTTTACTGTATTTTTATCCTTCACACCTGACAAAAGTGCTTTGTTGTTCTTAAGTGCAATGTGTTTATACGGACAAATGAAAAAATACAAGCTTTTAGTTGTGAAAAGGTAGACAAAAAGAGCCATGAAACCCCTTTTTCAGCTAAAAATCAGGGATTTGCAACAGCGTAGAGCACTAGATCTCCCAGATGTTTAAAAGCAAGAATCTAACTGCTGGTTCACTGCCTTAAAGTAGCTTTAACTAGTATCTGGAACCTCAATATGATCTGATGTTCTAGGAGCAAAATCGTGCATTTTTAATTTCTCAGCAAATACTAATGAATCAAAAAAGAACCAACCTGTCAACCATATCCAGTACAAGCCATTGAAATCTATCAAATTCATCATTCAGTGATGAAAGCTATGCTACAGTTATATTTGAGATACTTCCATCTTACAAACGACAAAATTCAATGCCATGAATATTCATGGCCATGAATATGGATTATTAGATCTCATCTTTTCTCTCTGCTTACAAATGTCCTGTGTCCAACACTGATTTTGTCTCAATCGGGAGCTCTGAGAGGGCAGCAATTCACCAATACAGTGACAGCATGGATATACAAAAAAAACCAAAAACCAACAGTATTTTACTGCAAAATTACTTTTCCCAGGCTTATTCCTTATTCCTTATTCTTACTTTCCCAGGTATTCCTTATTACAGCGCCTTCACTCACTGGCTTTTCTCAACCACCATTTCTATGTGCAGCCACTCATATTTGTATGTTTCTTGAAAAATGAAGGTTTTTTCACGAACTCATCGTAACAAAACCACAAAGCTCTCTCATTGCCTTTCCTCATTCCTTAAAAACCAACCCCCCTAATTTCCTGCTGCCAGCCACATGCACCATGCTCAGTAGACAGATTCACAGCATTTGAGGGTTTGCATCCAGCTAAGCAGAGCCTGTCCCATAAACCAGCCAGGGTGTGGGGAGGGATTTACCATGGCAGTGTGAGCCACCCCAGCATTTACAACTGTCTTGGTACCGCTCAATATTTTCTACAAACAAACTAATCTCAGGACAAAACCGATGCTCTCCAGATCCCAAGTTTTGATTCAGACACAGTACCATGAAGTGTGTGCAGCACAAGATAGCTGGATCATTTAACAGACTCTGCAGAGCAGTCTCTGAGGCAGCTTCTCTTAAACTGCATCCCACCAAAACTGTGACACCTGTTACTGCATTTTCCCCTTGCAACCAGGACAAAGACTGAGACAGAACGAGGGCAGAATTTCCACAAGGAAGCCAATCTGTCCAGGTTGGGAAGCAAAAACACATGGGGGAAAAATATTCTTTAAAACACCCCTAAAAAACAAAAAAATCCGCTTGACTTTTTCTGCCTAACAATAATGTTAACTCATTTAATAAGGCTCTGACATTTGCTTTCAGAACCACCGGGGACCTGAAAATAAAGCTTAGTGTGCAGCCTTCAGTTACACCTATTATTACAAAATCCAGAGCCCATTTCTGTATGCCGTAACGGAGTTTTTATATTCAGAGTTTCTCAGTGATCTGCTTTCTCCAGCGTTCGTGACATCCTGGCAAAACCTCCCCTCAACTGCAGAATGTGATTGTAGATATGTGTTCAGACAAGAGAGACTGTATCCCACAGAAAACAGGACCAGGCAAATGCCTCTGAGCCACATAACAGCATCAAGAAACAGGACAAAAGTAGAATTAGGGGCCTGTGACCTTCACTGATTAGAAACAGAAATAGTTGGGGTGCAAACATTCAGAGTAAGTTGCTTTCTTGGGCTGAAAACAACTTGTTTAATAGGATCATTCTGACCACGGGGTGACACAAAGGATAGGATTTTATGTCAAACACAAGTGTTATGCATTATGTCGGGTTCTTTCCTGACCACAACCACTGGAATTCGGACAGAAACTTCTAGTTCTGCTTACTGAACAGAAATTAAAATGTAAGCTTGTAGTTTCAATGTAAGAATTAGATTATTGTAGAATCACTGAATGGTTTGGGTTGGAAGGGATCTTAAAGACCACCCAGTTCCAACCCCCCTGCCTGTGGCAGGGACAGCTTGTACTAGACCAGGGTGTTCAGAGCTCCATCCAGCCTGGATTCACTTTAAGATTGACCTTATCTCAATATGACGAATAAAGAATCAGAGTTCAGAACCATTAGCTTGTCAAAACTTGTGAACATCCATTTTAAAAAACGCATTTATCCCTTATTCATCTACTTTGCATATTGTTTCCCAAATATTTCTCAGCGATGCTTTCAGTTTAGAATAAATCCTGCTAATTATTCTTCTAGCCTAACAAACACTGTGCCTCTACTAGTCTCTCTCCCTCACATCACTAACTTTCTTTTCGTCATACAATTATATGAATAAAGGTTGATTGCTGGATTTTTATTCACAAGGTGTATTAGACCATTAACTGCCTGGTGAACTAAAAGCCAGTGTAGTGTTTGGAGTTTATGAATCACTCTGAGGGTATGATTAGAAGGACACGTGAAAAAGTCACTGATCACCATCAGATAGTGTCATTAGCATTCTCAGTAGGCTGCCACAAATTAAAAATGCAGGAGCTTTAAAAGACCTCATATAAAGAGTGAAAGACAACAACAGGGTAAGTCTCCTCTGAATTTCCATCAGCAATTTCCATCTGACCTGCTGCCAGCCAAATCTGCTCTGAAACCTGGAGCGGTGGAGCTTGCTCCCAGTGCCTCAGTATCTGAACTCATCACCTCTGCTCCAAGAATCTGCAGCTAAAAGCAGCACCAAACTGCTGCACTGCTACTGCTTTGGGGACCTGACCTAGGATTTCAACACTTAAACACTTCAACCTCTAAAGCTCTGTGGGGATACACCAGCTCCAGGTACCTTCCATCACTTCGGCACACGCTCCCATAAAGCTGGAACTATTCCTCATAGCAAAGTCTGTACTCACACTATGTAATGTGCTCGGGGTAAGCAGAGGTTGAATATACTTTGACAATTTCTGGTAATTTTAAATAGCTATAAAAACACACGAAGCCCTATGACAAATGAATATTCCGTGGTTACCAAATCCAACACACTGACATTTTAGGACAAGTGTTGCCCTCAGTTAAACCTTATTTATTCCCTTGCTATTTCTGACTACCCACACATCAGAGCCATCTGCCATGATTAAGTGTTTGGTGAGAAAGAAGTCTTGCACGTGAACTTTTTTTCTTCTCTCCCATCACTTCCTTTAGGTGTTTGCTGGCTCTTTCAACCCAACACCAAAATCTTTACAAAACCGTGAGAACTCAAGGGTAGCAAACACTGTCTATTCAGTTCAGAGACTGTTTTTTGGGGGTTTTCCTGAAGGCAAACCAAAGTTTCTTTAAATTATGTGCTGTACCCTGAAACTATTAATATATACCTCCATAGTTGTCTTGATTGAATTTTAGTGTTCAGACAATTCTTTCATACAATATGCCCTACTTATTTAATGAGTAGCATAGTATTCCATAAAAAGTGTCTTTTGTGTAACACCTAAATGTGTTAGA
The DNA here is from genome assembly GCA_013390105.1 of Tichodroma muraria. NCBI lineage: Eukaryota > Metazoa > Chordata > Aves > Passeriformes > Sittidae > Tichodroma > Tichodroma muraria. The sequence continues at coordinate 4,578 of WAAG01047150.1, forward strand.
AAGGTTAATATGGTGCTTTACAACACACAGACTGATGACAGGAAGTAAAAATGCTATTCTGGAAAGCAGAAATGTCAACACATCTCTAAAGACATTAAATGACAGAAAATTAAATGTTACCAACTGCTGAGTCTGAAGAAAGGCTTCTTGAAGTCAAGGGATGAAATAAAAATTTTTAAAAAGGGCAAAAATCATATTTTAAAAGCATAATAATCTACTTAATGCAACTTAATAGAATGCTTTTAACACACATAAGCTTCTAAAAACACTGTTCATTTCCCTTATACTGCAATAATTTCAAAAGGTCCAGAAATAGAGGGTCCACAAACGCAGACCATTAACTTTTTGAGGCAACTAGCATCTGAGCTTCTTTATCTTTTGGCAAATTACAAAACTTCCAGAAGAATTTTATTTTTTTCGAAGGGAATCCTGACTTTATATTTAATTTCAGAAATAGGGATGCACATGTGTATATAAGCAGACACACACACATTCGTGCCTGCGCTGTCACACTACGTACGAACGCAGACGTATTTATAGAGAAGAAACATCAACGTCACAGTGTGAGAGTGTACATCTGCAGACACAGGTTTGCAAATACATACCAGCAGATATTTGAAAAGTAACACCCATTAAATTTGCCTGATGCAATCCTCTAAGTTTCAGGAGGATGACAGGGTTTTCTGGGATGCGGAGAGGAAGGTGGCAAAAGCCTTACGGTTTCCTTTATGTACTGGAATGCAGGAATGACAAATACTTAAAACAAAACAAAAACAAACAAACAAACAAAAAAAAAAAAAAAAACAAAAACAAAAAAATCAGTCTTCCAAAATCTAAAGATGAACTACAAGAAGGCTGGAGGGGGGACTTTTTACAAGAGCAATTAGTGACAGGACAAGAGGGAATGGCTTCAAACTGAAAAATAGTAGGTTTAAATTAGGTGTGAAGAAGAAATTCTTCCCTATGAGAATGGTGAGGCCCTGGTACAGGCTGCCCAGAGAAGCTGTGGCTGCCTCATCCCTGGAAGTGTCCAAGGCCAGGCTGGATGGGGCTTGGAGCAACCTGGGATAGTGGAAGGTTCCCTGCCCATGGCAGGGGTGGAACAAGATTATCTTTGAGGTTCCTTCCAATCCAAACCGTTCCACAGTTCTATGAACCTCTAAATTAGCCCAAGCAAGAGCACGAGTTAAATATAAAATTGGGAGACTTGCTAGCATCCCAGAGTCCCCCAGTCCATGTTTCAAATCTAATCCATTAGGAAGGTTTTGCAAATCTATGAAGTCCCTAGGAAAACCCAGTGTGTGTACTTTATCAGCCTCAGGAACCTGCAGCTGCAATAGCACAGCTATCCTTACCACCCTACTGATTCCTGAATTATCAGCACTAAATTCTGAGCTCCTCAGGTTTTTCGCTTGATGTTTTTAATCTAACATATCCAAGGGCTAACATCTGTAGAAAACAGCATAGCCCAAGGTATAAGCCTGCAAGGAAATGCAGAACACCAGCTGATACTCCCAAATATTTCAGACATGATCCCACTGGGAGCAGAAGCACCGCAATCAGGCTTCAGTGAAGGCTAAAGAACACATTTATTACAGCTCAGCACTGAAACTTAAAGTTGCCAAATTTGCCCCAAGAAAAAGTCAGGAGTGGAGCTCGTATGGGTACCTGAGAAGCAGAAATGCAGTAACCAGCAGACTGGATTTACAGAGGGAATTTTAACCCTGCAGAGTCTTGAAGCCCTGGGCCACTTTCTGATGCCAACTTCGAACCACACCTGGCCAACAAAAGTTATCCTCTGGTTAATTTTATTCATTATACCGACATTTTTTTCTTCAAATTGCATGCATCTCTGCAGTCAGCAGCACTGATCAAGACAGACTTGTGGGTATATTTCTTTTTTTTTTTTGCTTTTTTGTTGTTGTTTTTGAGAAAATGTGACTGATATGGGCATAAACAGGACAGGAAGAGCACAGTTCTGATTCTGTCAACATAGGTTCATATAGAAAGTACAAAATATGTTCTTCTGTAGTGTAATTATGATGCTATAATGACTGCACTCCCATCAGACATCCAGGAAATGCAGAGGGCAATTTGGCCTTCTTCCTTTATGACTAAGTTAATCAACCCAAAATCTCAGCCAAAGGGAAATTTATACTCACTTGCTCATATCAGAGCTCCAAAAACGAGCACGGATTTGTTTACCATACCACAATAGAAATGGAAGCAGAATAGAGGGGAGAGACATGGAAGTGGAAAGGAGGGGGAAAAGAGAGACAAACAATGAAGGTGATGTCTCTGCCTGATGTTACAAGTCATTATAATCGAAAATGATAGCAAACATTTGAAAGACAAATCCATCCTAAGATATTTAATCAAATTTTTCATAATGCTGGACATTAGAGAAAATTTCATTTGTGCAAGACAAATAGAGTAAGTGGCAGCATTTTTAGAGGCAGACAGAAACAATTTGAAGGGACACGAGCGTGTACAAACACAGATATCTGTGCAGGTTCCAGACTAAAAATGGTATTTTAACCTCCCTTATTTCCCATCAAAAACCACAACACTGAACAACTCCAGAGAGCAGTAATTTTCTTTCTCCTTCTAGAAAAGTGCTATGAGAAAGCCCACCAAAGCACTAATAGACTTTTGAAGAACATAATTGTCTTGGGTTTCAGTGCAAGATGTAACCAGCAGAATGTATTCTATCACCATCTGTTGAAAACCGGGGTAGGGATGGGGTAATCCTCTGTCAATGGGGCAGCTGTATTCTCCTAATAAAGAACTGTTATTCCTATTCTTGTATCTTTGCCTGAGAGCCCCCCTTTATTTCAAAATTGTAATAATTCGGAGGGAGGGGGTTTACATTCTCTATTCCAAGGGAGGCTCCTGCCTTCCTTAGCAGACACCTGCCGTTCAAACCAAGACAATAATAAAATGATTTTTTGTTTCTGTACGTTTCTTCCATCGAAAGTGTCCGGTTCAGACCCCGTGAGAGGGATGCTAGCAAGATTCCAGTCTAATTGTAATTTTCATGGACAACATTCACATCTACTTAATAATTTTAAATTAGAATTTTCAAGACAACAGGTTATCCATTCTGTAAAAGCAACTTCTAGGTGTTCAACTCACACAGCCCATGAGAAAATTGTAAAGGATTACAAAAGAAAGAACAGCAGCCATTCAATACTGGTGGTCGAGGCTGAAGCCAGGAAGGATTTTATGTACACAGCTATCTTTCTAGGGAGAGCATGATGAAAACTTACTTCAAAATACTCTAGTTAATCAGAGGTACTGCCCACAGATGTAAATATATTTTGCTAAGATTAACGGTTTCTTATTTTCGTATTTACATTCAGACAATTATTAGCTTTAACAAACATTTGCCATTCAAGAGAGTAAATTTAAGGAAAAGAAACCAGGAACATATTACTAATGATACAGAAGGTTTCAAGAAAAATACTTCCAAAAAAAGCAGACATTGGAGAAATTACTTATTTCTGGAAGAAAAGCAAACATTCAAAACAAACCAGCCAAGCAAAAAACTCCAAAACAAACCCACACCATAATGTGAAGTGTATACAGAGCACAGTCCTCAGGTCACAGGTACTCTTCCCAGAAGGCTCGGTGGATAAATGGATTTAGTTTACTAAAAACGTCCATTGTGAATGCACATATATTTCTGTCATTGCCCAGGATTAACAACCTGCTAGTGTTACACTGGCATCATACCAAGTCTCGCTGAGTTATGTGGATGGATTCCTCCTAAAATCTCTGAGCTGTTCACACGTACATGCATAGGTTTACAAAATGAACTTGTAGATCCTACAGTAGCCACCACTACTTTCCATAAAAGAGACCTACTCTTTCACAGTCTTTTAGTCCAAATAAATTTGAACAGGCCACAGGAACTGACCCAATTAATCGTGCCCTGGGCTGCATCAAGAGTGACCGGCAGGGCGAGGGAGCTGATTCTGCCCCTCTGCTCTGCTGCCCAGCACAGGAAGGACATGGACCTGTTGGAGCCAATCCAGAGGAGGCCAATCCAGAGAGTTTAGAGGGATGGAGCACCTCTGCTATACGGCTGAGAAAGTCAGGGTTGTTCATCCTGGAGAACAGAAGGCTCCCAGGTGACCATATACTGCAGCCTCCCACTGCCTAAAGGGGCTACAAGAGAGCTGGAGAGGGACCTTTTACACGGGCATGTAGTGGCAGGAAAAGGGGGGATGGCTTGACGCTGACAGAGTGTTGGTTTAGATCAGATATTAGGAAGAAATTCTCCCCTGTGAGGGTGCTGAGGCCCTGGAACAGGTTGCCCAGAGAAGCTGTGGCACTTCCCATCCCTGGAAGTGTTCAAGGCCAGGTTGGATGGGGATTGGAGCAACCTGGTCTGGTGGAAGGCGTCCCTGCCCATGGCAGAGGAATTGGAACGAGATAAGTTTTAAAGTCTCTTCCAACCCAGACCACTCATGAATCTATGACATACTTTTGGAAGACATCGCAGCTTCAGTGTCTGAAGAACACTGAAGAACAGTGTTCTTCAGACACTGAAGAACACTGTAGAACCTGTAGAACAACAGAACCTTCGTGAGCTCCAGCACTTTAAAACCACTATGGTTATTTAGATGTCAAAGTCACTCTTATTGCTTATAAGTTGTGGAGACATTAACCCACAAATTCATCCTTAGTGCAGACTCCAATAACCTCAAAGCAACCAGCATAATCAAAATAACTATCCCTTCTTCTCCAGTATTTTGATACTGCTTTATAGTCTTCAGCACCTGCACAATCTTCCTCATTTACTGGGCACATTCCTGTTAAATTCTGATTCACTCTGCAAGGATTACACTGGCTATGTGCAGCTCTAGTCCCAGGCAAATCCCTGTTTATCACTTTAACACCAGGTTGGGAAATTCCATCACTCCCATAACAGCTTCTGAGGACAGGGCTATGGTTATTCTCCATCCTCCAACAGGGGTGCGACAGCTGGGGAAGGCACATGCTGAACGTATTAAAGCCCAAATCAACATCTGTTTTCCGAGACCTTTGTGAGCTCTCCAGTTCCTTCAGAGGCCAGAGATCTTCTACATCTACTCACCAAAGCAGTGTAAAAGCAACTGTGACAAACTTATTACTACTCTGATTAACAGAAAATAAAAGCTGTACTTTCCTTCCTGCCAAAGATCTCTGGTAATAAAACAACCATCTCTGCCCAACAAATTAATCTTTCATTGGTTTGGGTTTCTTTTTCAGCTCTGTGCCACACCATCTGGTTTGCTTAAAGCAATGAGCTGTTGAATTAGATAACATGTTTTTAATAAGTCAGTCTAGTAGAGCAGTTTTGAATGGCTTCACAATGTCTAAATTGCCTGTAGAGTAATATTAATACTAAGTGGAACAAACATGGATTTACGATTCTGTTGAGTCCACAAGTGACAAATACACATTTCCTCAGCATAGCTATCAGCTTCTAATCATGTTTTAATTAGTCCTAAATAAAATCACATATTTGGACAGCATTAGGGATTATTTTAGGCAAATTACAGTTTAACAGGAGAAAAGCCTCCACCTGAAATCGGAGCTAAACTGAATTCACAAAAAGATACGTAAAGTCTGGCTAGTGGTGAAAAAGAATTTTTGCTACAGAAGAGAAAGCCTTGTTAGCTTTCTACTCAGACTTCTACTGATCCCAAGACAAAAATCCATGAAGTTTTAACCCTGCAGCACCAGGTAAGCTCAGGAAACCCAAATGCTGCAGGATGCCTCCCCAAGAGTCCTGTTAGTAAGACAGCAAGACCTAAGGAGGAGAGGCTCTCAGATAAATGGAGTGGCTGATTGCTGCTGGGGAGCAGGTACCTGCAGCATAAAGCTGCAGTGCTTTTCAGGGGTCCTGGGCGGCTGAACTGCGACTCAGGACGTGGAAAAGAAACATGCTCGAGGAGCTCTGTGGGACTGCTGTGGCCTCATCGTGTCACCAAAGCGAAGGGTCACGGCCACTCTGACTGGGAGCCCCAGTGCAGACTTACTGGCACGGAATCACAGCACACCTGGGTCAAAGGCTCTTCCCGAAAGCAACCGGAGATGCTGCAGCTGCCACAGGCGCTCTCCAAACACAGCAGCACAACAAAATTATCTTCTAAATAGTCAAGAAGAGCATTTTTGCATTTTCTGTGTAGTTTTTCATAAAGTTTTCATCATTTTTCAGGCAGAGGGCCAGTTACAGGGGGTTTTTTTCAGCCTAAACGTTTAGCATGGATTTACATAAAGAAGCACTTCCAGGGAACACAGGGCTACTTTTTAAGTTGGAAGTGCTTCGTACTATGTGACGTATTAGAAAAAAAATAAGTAAGTATAAAGACATTAAAAGAATCAATGAAAATGCAATAAAGAAAAATGCTTCGTTTTCAGAAGCCAAGAAAATCTGCATGACTTGGAAATCAATGAAGTATTTATTCACAAAAGTGAGATTTCTTTTATAGCACAGTACTGAAAAAATACATGTAAATCTTAGCTGTCAAAACACACCAAAACATACCAAAATACAGCCAACTAAATATTTAAGATTAATCAATTATGTCCGTGAAATATTTTACAGCTCGATACACTTTACCAAAACCCAACTTGTTTTCAACAACTGGGCAGGTCAATGGTTTGCTAACCTGTACAAGCAATGTCACTCAAGTAATATAATAGAAAAGGCAATTGTCACCAAGCCATGCTAAGTTTCATACCGTAGGCATTTAGATTACTTACTGGCCCACCACATCTAATGGCACCAGGAACGATCTCCACAAATCCAATCTTCTTCGCATCTCTCTCTGCTCTCCTACTTTGCCAAACTGCGCAATTCCTAAAGCACCTTTGCTTAGAAGCTGAGCAAGCAATGCTCACATCAGCTGACTCCAGAGAACTCCAAGATCTCTGCAGGCTGTGTCACTCCCCAGAGGTTCAGCATTGATGCATCCTTATTTCCTAAACCGGTACTCTCCTCTGTGAAGTATATAAGGGCTGCTCTTGCTTCCTGTGGACTGCAGTGAGCAGAGCACTGGGTATGCTCCAACAGAAGGTCTAGACAGAGGCAATGGGAAAATCCTTATGACTTGCCAAAGGGAAAACCCCGGGATCTGGTGGTCACCAAGCTTGTCCTCACAGCCAAGGTGGCTGCCATACCCTGGGCTGCATGACAGCCAGCAGGCCAAGGGAGGGCTGCACAAAGTCCCTGCCAACCTCAGCCATCCTGTGATTCACTTCCAGGACTAATCAGCTTCCAAAAGACACCATTTGTGGTGGGTTTTTTTGTTTGTTTTTTTTTTTTAAAAAAAAAGCAGTGCCACGGCTGGAAATTCCAGAATGAATCCATCTATTTTTAACTAACAGTTAAGTACTTGCAATCAAAATGTTGTCCATTAGCTTCTCTGAGGAGAAAATTCAGTTGCGATTTACAGTCTATGATGTATGGATGTTAAGTGAGTGCAACAGACTGTGACAGTCTATGAAAACAGAAGACAAAAAATGTACACAGAAAAGGTGTGAGAAAAATTGATAAGAGTATTGAATTCTTTGGTTAGAAGGCAAATCCTAGTCCCCCTAGATTTGATGGAAGAATTAAAACGGAATGAGTTTGCTGGGCTTGCAACAAAGTTCCTCAAGGAAATTTATTTCACAATATATAAAAAATATCCTAAGGTATACAATCCATCTGGAGCAAATTCCATGCACACCAACACAATTTCTAAGGACTACAAAAGCCAAAATACTATGACCAACTGCATTCCAGAAATACTCTTCCTTCTGTTGTGTCTAAGAATTTCAGTATTAAATTTGCTGATCAAGTTTAGACCATAATACAACTCTGCCAATAGCTTAAAATAACTCTAACTTAATCATTTCATGTATATTAAAAGTACCAAATATAATAATCAAGGTAGAAATCACAAATTTTCTTTAAAATATGTTTCATATCAAGTAACAAAGTTAACAAGCTCAGTCCTGACATTTATTTGTTTCACTGAGGCTGCTAACTCATAAGATGAGCTCCCAAGGGAGCTTGGAATTCAAGAAAGGGGAGATGAAGGAATAAACCCATGGCTGAGAAAACAATAATGGAAAGAGAGAAACAACTTATATTTCCTGTAACTAATGAAAACTCAAATAGAGAATAAATATAACTTCACAGCAACACAGACCTACTGATCAAACCAAAATATCATTGAGTTGGGCTAAAGGAACGTCTCAGAAATGTGTTACAACAGCACAGAAGCTCATTAACACTTCCAAGCAAAAAACAAATAAGTGTTTTTTTAAGAAAAGACAGTCTCAGGGAAATAATGACTTAGTAAAATATAATCCTTGGATTTGGCTCACACCAATGGCTCTTAGCTCCTCAGGTACCTGAAATTCAAATACCATTAGGAACTATTTGTCCTGTGTGATCCTTTCCCCTTCCCAGACAAGATTTAGTACACCTGACTTTGAAGATGCACAGAATTTTAATACTGTTATGAGTAAATTTATCAAGCTTTATAAACTGATCCTCCATAACTAAAAGATCACTAAGAGTTTAAATCACCATCTTTAGCCATTACAGCTCACCTAAACCCCAATTCCAGTTTTGTTCTAAGGTGTCAAAACATTCAGATGTAATCCAGAAACATTTGGATTCCAGACTTGTCACAAAAATGGAACCAAAATTCACAGAACTAAAAATTCTATGAGCAATGGAGGGGGAAAATTTGAAATACACTGCTGACAACAGTTCACATCAATAAATGAACTCAGAAAGTAATGTTATTAAGTATGTTAGAATAAGAACTCTCATAGACCTTTTCAAGCCCAGCTCCTAAATCATTCTTGTGAATTGCCATGGATACCAGCTCCAGAAATGCTATGTAGATGAAGAGAAGGAATTCTTAAAGAATGAAACAGTCTTTAGTCTGTTATCAAATTCTGCCTAATCTTTAGAAATGCAGATGTGCCGACAAGGCGACACCACAGCCATTTTTGTTCTGGCTTATCACTTACTTTTAAAGCACACTGTCTAGCAGTTCCACATCATAAATAATTCAAGGAAAGCCAAGTTTCAAACCTCTTGTGTTTTGAGTTCAAAATAGAGGAGTTAAAAAGGAAAGCTTGCTTTTTAATATTGCCAAGTCCTCACAAACAAATGCACCACCCCCATATTCTCACAGTTCCCCTAGCAAAACCCAACATGCAGCATCCTTAGGTGTGCTGGGTATAGGCAGACAGTATTACAGAAGCCCTAAAATCTGAACAGTTTTAATTGCACTTCCAGCAATCAAGTATTTCACAATTAATTTTATTTCTAATTTAAAAATTTTCCCCAGGTATTTTAGTGCTATGGAGTGATATAAATCTATCAATACAAACATCTATGTTAATGTTCTATTGAAATTTGTTCCACAGTAGAAATTATAACAGAAAACACCCAGCCTTACAGAACACTGCAATCCCTAAAAGCTACCACAAGTGTTGCAGTACTACTTGTGATTTTGGTTTTGAGGGATGTAGATGAGCAAGAAACACTTTGGTAGTAACTGTTTCTGGGCAAAAGAAGAACCCCGACGCTGGGTTTTTTCTGCCCCCAAACTTCAAGCTACAAAGAGAACTGAAAAACTTAAACAGAGGAAATAGTTCAATCATGCTATTTGCAATTAAGAAGGCAATAACAAAAGTCCGCTTATTTTGCAGGACTTGGATGATGCATTTATCACTACACAGTTTGTATTTCTATTCGCATTCAGTGCGCTACTCAAAACATGCAATTATGTACCAGAGCTGTAATTTGCAGATGTCCCTACTTCACTGAGCACAAAGGAATTAACTGCCCTTTTTCTAAAGAGGATAAAAACTTTGGATATAGGTCTTCAAGCAACTCTAAGAATGTTAATAATGTTACCGATAAAATACAATATTACATAAAATTATACCAGTGGTAAATTTTTCATTTCACACTAATAATTCATCAGAAGACTGCCAGTGCAATTCAGTAATTTTATATATTCAGCCACAGGCAGCGTCTTTCCAAAATAAAGTAAAACTACCAAAAACATTCAGAACTATGTTTTGCATGGGTATTGGTTATACTCTAACTCCTCCTACAATAAACACATCCTCCAGGAACTAGATTTATGGAGTGTCTGACTATGCAAAATCTGCAGGGCAGATTCTGACATCTGAGGCTTTACTTGAAGCGTACCAGAATTCAGGATTTGCACAGCTTTTAAAGGACAAAAATTAAAACGGCCCTCCTGTGGCACCTCAAACCAGCTCATCCACATAAGCTCAGTGCTGAGTGGGCTAAGTTACCTCAAAGTGCAGCATCAGCGTGGATCATCAACACCTTCACTTCAGGACGTGATGTACACTGACTCTTGGAGGAGCCATCCCTCCATCAAGCCTCCTTCCCTTCTGGTTACTTCAGGCACTTAGCAATTGGCTCACTCTCGGGTTTGCAAGGTCAAGTGCACAGTTAGCAGCCTCTCTTTGGCTGCATTGGATCACTTGGAATAGCTCCCTGAGAAATAACAGACTCAAGGGCTTACAGCATTTCTGCACTGAAGTTTTTCCCAGCATTTCTTGAGTCCTTTATAGCAGTCATCTACTTCCTACCATGGTAGGCTCTGCAGTCTTTGTGTAATATCCCCTTTTCAGCCCTGTTACACATCTCTCCTTAATTTCACTTGCATCTGCCCCTCCACCCAGGCAAATCACACGACAGCCCTGAATTGGGGTTTTCTGATTTCACTTCTATTTCTGAATCACAAAGGGCAAAGCAATTTACCTTTCTCAGTAGTGAGGTTCCCAAGTCTTCATCTTAATTAGTCCATCATATACCAACTATTCAGCTATTTAATAAAATAACTGTTTAGTGGGGGGGAGTTTTATTAACTTATAGCTAGCTACTAAAAACTATACACAGGCTGTAAGACAATTGATACATATATCTACATATACAAGGAAGGCCAGCGTGACAGAGACACATAGTGACAGGTACCAACGTCTACATCTGGGCTTCTGATATGGCCCAGATTACAAATATGTTGATTATTCGGCGCTTGAGGGCAAATTTGGCAGGAACTAGGGTTTTTTTCTACAATGTGTCATTCAGCTTTAGTTTCCATTGCTGTTCTGAGAAACTAATGATGACTCTGCACAAAGAGTGAGATCAGATGGGAAGCACAACCAACCACCTGCAAGTGTTAAAAAACACTACCCAGATTCCATCAATAATGCCTCACAGGTGCCTCAGGTTTGATCTCCAGGCACAATTATTCAACCATTATTTAGTCCTAGTAGCACTGCACAGCTTCTTTTCTCTATTACCCCAAAACTATTTAAGAAGTAACAAATTTGACTCCCCTCTGCCCTTCTCACCAAGACGACTCATGCCAGGAGGCATTTTGGTACACAGTCACGTCTCAGGTGTCACAAACCCCGGCTGTCTCTGCTCACATGATGCAGCAGGACGTGAGAGGCTTTGGATCATCTTTGCTCTTTCTCCTGGAGGGAACCTGACCCTAAAGCTCCAGGTGTCTGTGCTTCATAAGGAATCAGTCAAGCACTCCTCTGGCTCATCGAGCTCCTGCTCTGGGAACCTCGCTCTGCCTTATCTGTGACATTGAAGATGTCAGGGCCCCCTCAGGTGGCAGACAAACAGAGGAGAATGCAGCACAAAACCAGTGTCTGTGGTGCTGCTCCTGCTGCTGAGCACCTTTACTCTGGGGATTCAATCTTGGTGCCTCCACTCTCCTCTGCAAGAGGAAAACCACTGCCACAGCTCCCGGCCACACTGTGAAATGGATGCTTTGTGGAGCAGAGCACTGCAGCACCAGGCTATGGAAAAACCTACCCAGTTCCAGTCTGTCTCTGGTTTCAGTGCAAGATGTAAGCAGCAGTATGTGTTCTATCACCATCTGCTGAAAACCGGGGTAGGGGTGGGGTAATCCTCTGTCAGTGGGGCAGCTGTTAAAAAAAACAGGTGGGGCAGTTTTCTTTATCTCTTTCACAACCCATCCTCCGTCCAGAGAGATATCTTCTGCTCATGGGCCACTGATTCTCAATTAATGACTGATAAAAACTACATCATCCCATTGGGGGATGCTCCTGGGGATGCACCAGGGGGAGGAGCCAAGCATCTCCTACCTGGATAAAAATCTGAGATTTGGAACACCAAGGAAGCCTTTCTCGACTGAATTCCCAGAGGAAGACCAGACCCATCTATACCACCACTTGACCTTCAGAGGGAAACTATGCCCTTCTACAGGATCATTGCTTCAACAGAGCCAAATCTGTCACTGCAGGAGGACTGCAGCCACCATTTAATGGGACTGCTACCAACACCCTGACCCACAGGGTGTCACGTTGTGTTCTGACTCTGTCAGTGGGTTTTGTTGTTTTTATTACTGCATTTTAATTTTAATTCTCCTAATAAAGAACTGTTATTCCTATACCCGTATCTTTGCCTGAGAGCACCCCTTAATTTCAAAATTATAATAATTCGGAGGGAGGGGGTTTACATTCTCTATTCCAAGGGAGGCTCCTGCCTTCCTTAGCAGACACCTGCCGTTCCAACCAAGACACAGTTCTTTTAGACAAAATGACTCCTTATTCCAAAATATAAATTAACACTTTTTATGACCAAAAGCAGCAAGATCTTCTGGCTAGGTTCTTAGCCTGCTAGCCCAGTTCCTCTCAGAAGGAATTATTATTCAACCCAGCAGAGGCCATATTGACCTAAACAGGTCTGACAATTATTTTACCACTACATACTGTGTAAGGAAATGCTTCCAAATGCAGATTTGTGGTGGCAGGAAGGTTGTTAAATGGACATTTTCCTTTTTGCCATTTTGCTGGAGTGAGCTGAGACTGCAGACACAGCATTCCAAAGAGGGGAAAAAAAGCCCCGGCACTATGCAACATTTATTAGCTTGGCATGTTACACTTTCATCCTCACTTCTTTAAAGCTTCAGCTCTTTCTTGGGGAGCAGGTTATAAATGCTGTCACTGACACTGAGCTACTGAAAAACACTGGAGATTAACCTTACTTTATTCCAATGACTTGCAAGTTTCCAAATAGCTTGTTTCCCAGTAGCTGTGGACAGCAGCACAAACACAAGAAGGAGGATTTTTGAAAGGAGAAAAGTCTTTAGCAAGAAATAAGAGCTGAATACCCTGAGGAGAAAATAAGTATTATAGTACAGATGGCCAGTTAGAAATCTCTATTTCAGTACAGCAGAACACTTTCTTTTGGATAATTTTTTTCCCCAAAGAATGAGTCTGGAGCAAGAAGCATCCTGTCATTCCTGATCTACAGGCTCTGTATATGTGAATCCAGCTGAATACCAGGTAAGCCAACTGAAAACCAACAAACAGCTAAAAGGTGGTTGCAAACTATTATTTAGTTTCTGTTGTAAACTACTGTTACTTTCCCCAACGTTTTCCATTTTTTTTCCCCATACGCATTTTTTTCTTGCTAATGCTTTGGACAGAGGAATCTTAAGAAAAGCCACAGCAGAAAAGGTTCTGAGAGCTGTGTAAAACTGTTTTTGCAAACAAAGTGAAAGTAAATTAAGTTACTTTATCCACTTCAAAACAGAAATGTATTAGATTTCTTTCAGTGGATAACTTTAATTATTTTGCAGTTTGGGCTGGCAATTGAACCTTTACAAGGATTTTACCCTGGTGTTAAGATGAGCATTGGGCCATCACATGAAATTTAAAAACACTGAAAGCAACAGAACAAACAAAACCAAAGGACACCCAAAAAAGCACATTTCATGTGCATCTCTCACATGCTCATTGGTATCAGCAGCTAATTCTCTGAAGATGCCTTGTACACAGGGTACATGTAAAGGTGGCAAGATGGAGGGGAAAAGCTTTTATCTGTAAAAGAGCATTAAATAGAACACAAAAATGGTAAGGAGGAACTCAGATCAACATCTTGGCCCTTAATTCCAATAGAGCAACATACTGCTGAAGAACTGACTGAAGAATGACTGATTCCCATCCTGCCTCAGTGCTGTGTCTGAGCAAGGGCTGGGAAGGAGTGGTTCTGCACGAGCACCCTCCAGCAGAGCACACAAACTGCAAGTGTGAGCCCAACACACAGAGGTCTGAGGCCACTGCCTCAGAAGCCACTGGAAGGTGCTGTCAATAGTCAGGGTTCATTTGTCTTAGAGCTGAAAGCCACTCTCTCACCCAGCAGCTGGGACCACCCGTGTACGAGGGTGAAAACAGCCCAGGTTTGTGAGAGAATCTCATCTGTGATCAGCGTGGATTTTCCTGAGCATCCAGAGCCATGGGAAGAAAGAGGCTTTTGTACATCTGGATGATAGGAAAGGCTGTGCTGCAAATCCGATTCTGCTTTCTGGATGCCTGGGCACAGTTAATGCTCTTGGCACAACGATGTGGAAGTAAGAAATTCACCTTAATTTGAGCACATTCTTTTAATGTTCCAAGGTAAAAGACTTTATAACTAGGCTTTGTTTCTTATGTCAAGCTACTGCTGTAAAATTCACCCAGTCCCCATAATCAAGTTTCATTCACCTTCCTTTTTCCAAAAACAAAGCACTGAGACGTGGAAGACACATCCTAGCAGACAGATCTTCAATTACTACTGCGGCAGCAGAGTGCAGCAACTAAGGGTTTCCAGCCCTTAGTCAGCACTGAGCTACTCTGCAATCCAGAGATAATACTGACAGTGCTCTGAGAATATCTGAAGGCAATGCAGCATCTCTTCCTACAAAATTTATATTCATTAGTTTTAGAGTGCTCTTAATTGGTCAAAGCAGAGGCGATGGTTGGGTGGATTCCTCACCTAACTGTGTGTAGTTAAATACCTCTCTGAGAAATTCAGTAAAACTGACATTCGGTGCCAGCAATGCAGACCGAAGTCAGAAGCTGTGAATTCCTTAAATTTACTGCGGGATATAAAGGGGAGATCAGGTAGCACTGATAAATCTTGAGGGCTGCCACAAAACCCCAGTCAGATGTCATGAGCTATAACCTTACAGAGAGGGCAGCTCAGAATAATTCTTTCTGGTGTTAGTTGCACTGTCAGGAGTTATTTCTGCTGCAGTTTCACCTCCCTGCAGGCACAGGGGCTCAGGTAGCAGCTGGCTTGCACCTGGGACAGAGCTTTCCAGGTACCCTGTGCAAGGCCAAGGTGCTGGTCCTCAGGATGTTACACGTCTCACAACAGCAAAAAGAAAAAATGTTTCTCAAACAGAAATGAAGCTGACTTGGTATCTGTAAGACTTGATACTGACTTGGTATCTGTAAAGACCTACTATGACTATCTGTCATGCACAAAATAAAATTAATTCAGTGCTTTGCAGCAGTTCTCACAGGGTAACAGTTATTCCTCTTCACATCCTCTCTGCCTTTTTAAACCACACTTTCTCATCTAACTTTATTTAAGAAAAAGGAGGAAATTAATTACATCTCAAGTAATTAGAAATTTAAAATCCTTTAACTCACTTCTCTCAGACACACAGCTTTAGAATATATTAAGATGTTAGGTCTAATACTCTCCTCAGAAGCCTGAGAGACTAATTTATTTTGATGGAAGGCACACATGCCTCTGAAAGCAAACACAGCCATTAACTCCTTTAATCCTCCCCATCACAAATGATATATTTTGTTATTTAACTGCTGAATCGTTAAAAAAATCCTAAGACAGGTTCCAATAGAGTCAAACCCAGGGATGTGAGGGATGCAGACTAACAGCCTGCCTTGCCCCAGCGTGGCCCTCACACCCTGGCAGGCAGCAGTAAAACACACTGCAGTGTTTACAGCCCTGCCAGGAACACGTCTGGAGGCTGGCTGAGCATGCCCCAGCAGACTGAGCTCTTCCCAGGCATAAACATCCCTAATTCAAAGCACCACGAGAAATTTGGCTCAACGTCTTACAAACAATAGGCTTGGAACGTTTAATTGACCGTGAGTTTCACGAATTGTGCCGGTTTACAGAAATACTATCTTTAAATGTGATTTCTGTGCTTACTGCTGAAAAAAAAGGCACATTGAAACATGATGCACTCGTTTTTTTAACAACCCTAACACACTTAACAAAACAAGTAGCAAATGCACAGATAATACGATGCCATGTTGCTGAACTAAGCTGGTGTTGAATTCCAGCTCCAGCACCGAATGCAAGTTAACACACTGGGCAAGCTGAATTCCTGATGGTGTCCCAAGAAGACACTGCCAAGGTGCAGTGCAGCACTCAGAGGAAGACACTAAACACCACCTTTTACACTACAGCATTTCACACCAGAACCACCCCTGGGCATGCTGGCTGTGTTAGATGGCTGGGCCTGAGGGCTACATAAAGTCAATGGTCACAATCTGTTCTCCTAATCTAGAAGATTAAGAACACATCCCAGTGATTACTGGAGTATAATAATATATTTTTTCTGATATTTTAAGTGCTATCTGGCATGACAGCCTGCAGTAGATAACTTGAATTTTAGAAGATTACCTATATAAATATTAAATAATATAGAAATATATATGTGTGCAGGCTGCAAAACAAATGGGAGTTGGAAAGGCCAGAATAAGTATTTCAGAGAGGAAATGTTGGTACCTCATTAAAGTTATCTGTGGAAAGAACTGCAATATTCCCAAAGACTGAATTTCAAAGTAGCACCCGCAGTGCACTAAAATGGAACAGCCCTCAGTAAATATTTCTTTCACAAGTCACCTACAAAAAGCCTATAATGAATTTTTTCTGAAGCTTTATTATGATAGATTGGCAAGAGTTTAAATTAATTTTTTTTACACAACGCAAAGCAGACAAAGAAGTCTAAAGATGATGAAAATCTGAAGGCACAAGAGGACACTTCTTTAGAAGCCTGAAGATTAAGAGCTTGTTATGCTGCAGAGCAATTAACACACTTGAACTTAAGCAGGGGATAATTTCTTCCAGATGAGGAAGAAAGGTGGACAGAGGACTCATGGTTAATAATTATCCTAATCTACTTTCACCATTCCCGCACTGAGGTTTTTAAGCGAATGGGATTTAGCAGCAAAGCAGGATAATTTGAGCCTGTGTACAGAGGATGATGGTGAAGAGGTTTTTGCTACATGCACTCACTCAGGGCTGTCTCCCCAAAGCTCTGTGTCCCCTTTCCACATGCAGTGTCCATCGTCCCCTCAAGAGACGAGCTGGCACCCAGCCACGTGGCAGGAACGCGCCGGGCTCTGACCTGCCACTCGCAAAACGCAGAGGGTGGGTTGTAACTGTTCCATCCAATCCCCAACATCCAGCACTTGCTAGACGCTACTAGTAGGTTACCCCAAAAAGGCTGTCAAACTAGAACTGTCCCTAAAGATTTCAGGAAAATGGATGTGAGTCGCTTACAGCAAAAGTTACAAGGCGAGACCTGTTTTTGGGGAGAAGCTTGAGGAGATCCCTCGTGACTGAGTGAGCAACATGAGCAGAAGGACAGGATGCATATAGGAAAGGTGAGATGCTCAGGGTCTATCCCTTTTTGAGACCCTGCATCATTCTTCGTCCTGAAGGCAGCACACTACAGAGTGGGATTAGGGGTACATTTTTGTACCCTGAATTTCCATATTACATTATACACCAATTTGTACCACATTGTGTTACCATATTTGTAATCATTCCACACCAACAACACTGGTGCAGCACAGCACCCACCAGAGACACTGCACTGGCAGCAGCTTGAAGCAGTAATTTGGGAAATGTTTGCAGTCTGTTTTGTCAGGGTGAGTGGTAAAACAGTCACCTTGGCATTGCTTGTGACGCTGTTAAAGGCTCAAACACATCTTAAAATCATCACAAAGATCTGTGTTGGCATTCAAAGGGAAAAAATAATGCCCTGAGAGATAAGTACTCGTGTGTGCCATGAGCTGTGCAATCCCATGACAGATGTAGCTGCAATCCCCTTGGATACACTGACTGCAGAAAAGGTCTGCTAAAAGCCACATAGGCTGATGAAAAATAATTTGTCACAGCTGGTCATAGCTGGGGGAGGGGAGTCAGATTAGAAGTCATGCTGTTTTAAGAGAAAATGAGAAGAAATTAAAAATTACAAGAGTGAACAAATGGCATCTTCCCAAAAGATTTTAGTACCATTTGAAAATAATCCAAATACAAATATTTGATGGAAAAGAGAACCATTTTCAGAAAATATCATAAAGTAATTTAGGTTGGAAAAGATGTTTAAAATCATTGAGTCCAACTAGTAACCTAACTCTGTCAAGTCCACCACTAACCCATGTCCCCAGGTGTCACAGCTTTGCTTCTTTTAAGACCCTCCAGGGATGGTGATTTCACCATTTCCCTGTTCCACTGTTTGACAAACCCTTTGGAGAAGAAGTTTTTCCTAATAACAACCTTCTCCGGGCACAACCAGAGCCCATTTCCTCTCATCATGTCACTTTTTGCCTGGGAGAAGAGACTGTCACCCACCTGGCTCCACCCTCCAGTCAGGGAGTTACAGAAAGCAATAAGTTCCCCCCAGAGCCTCCTGTTCCCCATGCTGAGCTCCCCCCCAGCTCCCTCAGCCACTCCTGGTGCTCCAGACCCTTCCCCTGCTCCATTACCTTCCTGGACACACTCCAGCACCTCAGTGTTTTTCTCCAGTGAGGAGCCCAGCCCTGAACATGGGATTTGGGATGCAGCCTCAGAAGGGCCAAGTACAAGGGGACAATCACTGCCCTGGTTCTGCTGGCCACACTATTGCTGAGGATGGTTATTTTGGAGGTTTCGTACTTACAGGCCAACAATAACACCCCTTCCCACATAGCTCTGGCCAGGGGCTGACACACACAGCTCAAGGATTTGGCCCTTGCAGATCATGGACAGATAAAAAATATTCAGGGCAACTTAAACATGTCTTTTTGGTGGATTATCTACACTGTACTTTCTACTTTTATTCCTACATGTAAAAAAGCCTATAGCTGAACCAGAATTCCATATGTGAAGTACAAGAAACTAAAACATACAAATGTTCAATCATATCCAGATCATTAAAACCCTAGCAGAATCAAACCTCTAGACAACACGCTGCACGCAATCTTCTTTCTGTGAGCTGTCTTACCATCATTCCTATCAGCATTTACATCTTGATAGCTAACATCCACAGAAGCTTTTGAAAATTCTTTGGGCTCTGCACAGTCGTCTGTCATGAAAAACAGCTTTCAAATACCTGGCATATTAGTATCAAGAAGGATCCCCGTACTTAAATGTATCAAATCCAGAAAAGGTGCAGAAACACAGCCAAACACCAAAGGATAACCAAACATGGAAGAGGATCAAGTTCAAACAGCCTATTTATATGAAGGCTTTCTGATGCCTTGTAATGCTAGTCTTCCCTTAGTTGCTAAAGAGATGTTTCTAACACAACAATGTTAGAGGCAGCATTATATCCAAATAAGACAGGGAACAGTAAATGCACAGATAGGAAATTAAGGTAAAGAACGCTTTGAAAATGCAGGTATCATCCTTCTGTAAAGGAAAAGAAGCAAGAGATGGAAAATAAGGAGGTCAGGCTGAACAGAAAAGTAGAGAAACTTGAGTAGCAGAACCATATCAAAGATTTTCAGTACTTGTCAATTACGTTTTCTTTCTCTGTGAAGTTGTACAGAAGGACAGAGGTTGCCTTTCTCCCTCTTACTAGAAATCAAATAACAGGATACATTTACAACAGTCAAAAAACTCAGCACCTGGCAGATGACTCATGCAATGAGCATATACCCAGCTGAAAGATAAAAATCCTCCCCTGAGAGAGTACTTTGGGTGGAAATGTATACACAGACTTCTGCACAGAGCAATAACTTAAAATACACAAGAAATATGAAAAAATTACCAATTTCACCGCTAATATAAAAACTTGCAGGTCACTAACTTGAATATTTTTCCTGTAGTGAAGAAAATTCATTAAGATATGCTTGACAAATGCAGTCTCTTAACTAAAAGGATAAGGATCCATCCAAGAAAGTCTGGACTAAAAACTCTTTAAAAATAGTGTTGAGGTTACAGCATATCCTTCATTTTTGTCATGTATTGCACTGTAAACACACCTTGAGAAAATTCTGGAGCTATCAAAAATCTGTATCTTCAAAACCTGTTGTTCCAGCAGTCTATATTCTAGTTTTAATAATATTGGTTCTCACGATAAAAGATTCACTCACTTTCAATTTTAGGATTTTTAGAAAATTTTAGAAATTTTAGAAATTTTAGAAAACTACAAGGAATTTTATATGGCAAAAAATGCTCTTCATGAGCATTCCTAATAAATATACAGAAACTTGGGTTTACTTTTAGTTTGTTTAATTGTTCTTAATGGTTTACCTTTAAGGAGTGAGGCAAATTCCTCAAGAGTGCCGAAAGAAACTTTGCATCTCCAAGCAAAATTTTCTGAAACAACAGTCCTGTTACCAAAAAAAGGATGTTTGGGGGTTTGTTTGTCTGTTTAGGAAGCTCCTCAGTGTAATCTACAAGAATATAATGAAAACAGACATTATGAGAACTTAATATACTAAATTAATTTTTATATGATAAATAGTAGAAGAATCAGTATGAAAAATACATAGACAAGAGCTAAGTTTGACTCTGTAGTCAACTCCCACACGATTAATGCAACCACAATGCTGGGGCCTATGAACTATTTATAAAAAGAAACTGGCTAAAATTTCACACTTGTTAAGTCAACAAAACTTTTTGCGGGCAACATCTTTATGTGCAAACAGCATGAGACTTGTAACCCTGACTTCCAAGTGAGCTGCAGCAAAAATGGAAGCAAACCAAATCTGGAACTGCACACAATGCAAATTGAGAGCTGAACAGTGCCTTATCAATTTTCTCAATAGCTTTTCTATAGTGCTTAATGCTAATACATTAACCTTCACTTCATTCCTCAGAGGTGTTCTGTTAATCCTAGTTTGCTGACAAGAAATTAAAGCTCAGAAAAATTAAGTCCAGCATAAAAACAAAAGAAAAAAAGAAAACCACAGAAAAAAAAGCTCCACAAATAAATAAGCAAAATGCCAACCAAACAAACGAACAAAAAAAGCCACTGCTTATTTAAGGACCCAGACACAGATGCTTAAACATTAATTTTCATTTTCTACCTCTTGGAAGTGTAATCTTCTTATGGCAGTCATGGCTACCAGAGTTTTGTACATATTCATGTAGTAAATACAAGCATATTCCTACACAGATGTGTGTTGACCTTCTTTTTTAATTAAAAATTCTGTTTGTTTTTAAGCTTAGGCACCCATCCTGCAGTCACTGAATTCTTGCTGCAGCCATTCTGCACCCGCCCCATCACCAAACCCAGGATTCTCCCTGTGGCAGTGTAATCCCTGGAAGGAAGAGCCAGAGATCCTTGCTGTACACAAGGAACATGCCAGAGGTACATTGACCCCAGTGCTGCACTTCCAGTTCAACTGCAAGACTCCTGATGAAACTAAGAATTCACTTTTAAAACAAAAACCAACAAACCACGTGTCATTGCCAAATGTAAACCAGAAGATTTAGACTTTTGTACTACTTCACAGAAACTTGGGAATAACAGCTGCAAGAAGTTCATATAGAAGGATCAAGTCTTTCAAGGCACTGCCTCTGAATTTTCAATTAAAAACCTGTCTCAGTAATCCCAAATATATGTGGGTATCTTCTTTAGGATTTGCATGTTATGAAATGACATAGAGAAGGTGAAAAGGAAATGAATGTTTAGTTTCTTCCACCTCGGAAGATTAGCAAGCATGAAATCAAGTTGGAAGCCTGAGGTGGCAGGTTTGAGATCCTAGGCAGGTATGTTCTAGGACTGCCTGCCACAGAACTTTTTGGGTACAGGTTTAAGAACAACTAGAAAATAAAGGGGGCTGAGGGGAGGCAGAAGTAAATCACTTGGGGAAACTGAATGAAGATGAGCCATGCCCCAAGAGGAAGGGTTAAGTAGAGACTGCCTGTCCAAAGAGGAAATCATGGAGACTCAGCATCTCTTAATGACAAATAACAAATATTAAATTCAGAATGTATGCACAGAAATTGATATGATTGCCAAAGACAACAGCAGTGAAGACTGAACCACCTGAACTGTTATTTTCCCGTGAGTGAAAGCACTCATCCAACAGCTAATTCAAGAAGAACCCAGTGTGCTGAAAAAGCTCCCATCACCTTTCCTAGACAATGCTCTGTGCAAACAAAGCTTAAGCATCTGCCCGGCAAGGTCAGCACCAGGCACTAGGACTTAAAACTGACCAGAAATGTTTGGAGATTTCACTTCTTCAGACCAAAAGCCTCCTGCCTGCAGTCTCTGTACATGCAGCTAATGACATTCCTTAATGGAGCAAATGAATCCTCCACTTTGGACTGATCATAACGTTTAGACCATTCAGGAGAAAAGCACAAGTGCAAGAAATTGAGTCTTGGGCCTGCTCTTACAGCACTCATTCTCTACAACTCTGGTGTTCTATGGTTTTTTACATCTACAGAGTTCATTGAGTTAATCTTGTTCTCTTGAGGGCAGGTTAGAACCAAACGCTGAGACCTTCCTGTCTAATTCCAAGCCTCTCCATTACACACACAGCAGCCTGGAGTGTGAAAAGATCCTTAGGAATTTCAGCCTTCATAAAGGCAGATGTTCTCTGCATACAAATAATTACAGTACTTGACACAGAACTCCCACTAAGACAACAAGGTCACCTCCCCATTGAGGGCTACTAGACGTGAACATCTGTCACTTAAGCAAATGTCACTGAGTATATCAACCTGAAGGCTCCACTTATCCACAGAGAACAGAAAAAAAAAAAGTTGTATTTTCAGGTTTATGGGGTGACATCTGTTTGAGTGACAGATGCCTGTGCCACAAGAGTACTGAACACAATGTTTTCGTGAGAGAGTAATCACCTCCAAAAGACTTTACCTGGAACAATAAACTGAGTGTTCTTTCTTTCATGATAAGCTCTCTTTTCATACTTTAAAAATCCTGTTTATCAGGGATTGAAGTCGCCAAATTTAAGAGCTGCATATGTTAAAGTAAGGCAGCCTAAAGCCTTTAGAGACACTGAGTTATTTGTGCCTAGGCCTAAATCCTGGTGTTTAGATCTCATTATCTCAGTTTGACCGTGAGACTGCAAACAAGCCATGCAAATTTGTAAAACATCCAGCGTTAATTTGTATTAGAATTAAACACTACTTTGGGTATGTGCAGTTTTGGGATATTTATTTTTACTGCTGAATGCTACACTAATCTGCAACTGAATTGATCATTGTATTGAATTAGCCATTATTTGATGATTATCTCAAGCAGAACAGAACAACCCCAAACCGTCAGGGAGTCTTTATCTAAAACCAAAGGCAAACAGATTAAAACTGTGAAAACACAGCTCTATAATTTATTAATTAATATTTTTTGGGTTATTTCATCAGAACTTAAATATTTGTTGGGGAGGCTATTCATTATTGATAGGATGCTGTAAACCCTGTAAAATATTCTATCAAGGATTTTGTTCTTCAGTAAATTCAGTAAATGGGCTGCTTGAACAAGGGTCTACAACCACCTGTGGTTAAGTAAATTTTGTATTCTTTTAGCAATACAGTCATTTTACTGAAAGCCACAGCCTAAGAAGAAGGATCAGAAGATTTGGCTAAATACAAACTAAAACTGTCAATGTAATGACAGCATTGTCAGGGCAATGTGCCTATGGGATAATTGATTCAAATTCACACTCTCCATCAGGAGGCACAGCAAAGCTATTGATGACTTCACGATCAGTCAAGTCTTCTGGCAGAAAATGAACACTCTTCAGATCCATCAAATAACCCAAACCATAACTTTTCATCTCCTTTCTACTGATCTGAAATGCACACAAAAAGAACTAAACCATTTGATTTTAAAGTAATTTGACAAAACATGGCAAAGCACCTTCTATCCTCCTTTGTGAGTGACTCTCTACAGAGAAATATTGCTGCCATCAGACAACTCCAGCTAACCAGGTAACTCTGAGCTTTACAGTAGATACATCCCATTGGATTATATTCAAAGGAGCTGCAGGTCTGGATATATTAGTGTAAAATGAGTTTGTCCAGATTGGAAGTGGGTTATCTAGTACTGAAGAGGGAAACACGCCTTGGGAAGAAAGAGCACCTCACTATGAAGAATCGTAGCAGCTGTTTTGCAACACATTAATATTCTGAAAACATCAAAATACGTAATTCCCGCCCCCAGCAGGCTCATCAAAGCTATGTTTTAAAAAAATCATTCTGGGAAAAGGGGAAAAAGTGACATTTCAAACTTCTCCTAGGTCCATAACAAAAGAAGCGATACTGACACACGTGCATTTGTCCAATACGGTACATGAATTTTCATCAGCTCTACAACTCCACAGAAACCCGACAGATTTACCATGATTCATGAGCTGTATCCCCAGGAGTTCTGCTTTCACAGTGGCTCCCTGGACACCCAGGGCCAGCCCACCCCTTGGGCCGCTTTCACGGGAAAGGCAAGGGGACACCTGGAACAGCGGGGTGGGCAAGGGCAGGAAGCTCTGCTGCCCAGCAGCTCTGCTGGGAGGGAGAGCCTGAGGGGGAAGAGCAGGTGAGTGGCACACAAGGATAAAGAATTTGCAGAGTGGGGTGAATGGCACCTCTTGCCTGCAGTGCACGGACCTGGCCACCACAAAAAGGGCAGCCAGGAGGTAGGAAGGGGTGGGCAATAGAAAAGCCATGAAACTCTTAGAAAGCTGTGTAAAAGCGGATGTCAGAACGGAGAAACGTAAGAAAGTTAAAGTAGCAAGGTCAGAAAATAATAATGCTACGTACTGTATAAAGACAGGCCTTAGAAAATATGTTAAGCAGGATGGTAGAAATATGTAAGCTTAATAATGAAGCTTTATCCCTTGTTTTAGACTATCAGAAGTAAGCAGTGTTAGATGCAAGACGTACGTGTCAGTTTACTAATTGGCTTTAGCAAACATTTGTCAACTTTTAACACTATCCTTTTGGCTAAGAAGTTTTTTAAAGCCCATGTAACTAAGTGAACTCCGTCTGCTGTCGCAGCAGCCAAAACTGTTTCCATCTCCCTTGCTAAGCTTTGTAAAATGAGACTGATAATTGTAACGGAATAAAAGCTTCGAGACAGCCATTCCAGCAGTCCTGTCCCGTGCTTTGTGTGTATATATATATATATATGTAAACATAAAAAGAAAAAAATCAACAATTCCAACAGAAATGGTGCCCCATGTGCAGAAATTGTGCCCCAGGTTGCAGAAATGGAAGCCTCTACTCAGGCTGCCTAGAAGAAACTCCTCCATGATGGCATATTCTCCACAGTAAATTTAGTGCACACTAGGAAAATAAATTTACAGCAAAAGCAGTGACAGATGTCTATATCACAGATCATTTCCACTCGAAAGGGATCATTTTTTCAGATGCTTACGATTCAAGTCCTGTTTCTAAGATAAATATAGCACATTTATTCTTAATTTGTAAATAATTTTTTAAAGCTTTGAAGTAAAAATGATTAGTGAGGGGAAAAAAAACGCTTCATGCTTATCAGTATATATTTATGTGCAATCACACAGATTTTTTTGTGACAGATGTGCAGAATGTGGAAATTAATAGAAGTCATATTTCAGATTAAGGCTATCTTCTGGTTGACCAAAAGTGGCTATAAAACTTTTAATTTATTTTCAATTATTTTACAGTATATCTAGTATTATTTTAATACACATAACTCAACTATGCAAATATTATCATTGAACTGTTATATTTAGTATATACAGCAAGGAGCTATATATTAGCTCCTTAAGTCAATAGACAAAAATTGTGGTCCCAGTCCACAGCGTGCAATCAGTGTGCTACAGACAGTTTAGTTTCCCAAGGATGTGTATAATAAAACAAAAATGTGTAAAATAAAGAAAAAAAAATTAAATAAATAATTTGGTTGGTTTTGTTTGTTTGTTTTTTGCAGCACAGATAACTGAAGCTGCAAGTAACTCAATGGGTTTGATAGTTACTAACTGTGTTCACATCTAAATTTTAGGGTTTTTTTTTTTACTTCCCTGTTCAAGGTCAAGGATAAATTCATGAGGTGCATTCACATCTCCTGCATCCAGGTTAAATCACTAAGACACAGAATTCAAAGCCAACATCCTCACTGAAGCACAAAGCAGCCTCACATGGCCAAGAGTCTCCTCCAATATTTGCACGTTCTTTCGTTCCAGGCTATCGCAACACAGTCCCCACATGGATCTGTCACCTTAAAAACTGCTATCAGAAGGATATCAGAATAAAACCTGAACAAAACGACACACTTTAATTCAAAGGCTGAGTAATAAAGCTTAAAAGACCCGGTAAGTCCAGTAGCATCTTACCATGGAATCAGCATTACAACTATTATAGGTGCTTTTTCTGTTGATAAGGCCATCACAGTTATGAACAAGTAACACTGAATATTTTCTTAATCCCCAGCTTTCAATCATCACTCTATGGACTAGACTGACATATGGGTAAAAGATTTAATTATCTATGTAGCTCTAAAAATCTCAGAAGGACTTCAGAACAAAGGGAAAGTATTTCAGTGTAAAGACTGCAAAAATGTAAGATTAACTTCCATTAATTTAGCTGCTGTACAGTTAAATAAGTCCAAATCACCACAGTTCAAAGAGTTAAATATTCTAAACCTGTTTACTTGAAGTTACTTTAATAGTAACTTTTCCCTAAAATTCCTCTGCGCTTTTTATTGTTTCCATATTATTTCAAGTTTTTCTTAGTTATGCATTTCTTGCATTCCTTCTCAGTATCACGACGCTATAAAGTAAACTTATACTTCAAAGTATTTTAAATTACTGGTGTATAAAACTGAATTAAGGCAATAAGCTTACTAGTAACAAAACCTGAATTCAAAGCAAACTAAATGAAACTCAAATTGAATTAATGGGTATGTTTAGTGCTAACAATTTTATTTATTCAAACTGGCTAGATACATCCCAAACAGCACACATCACAAAAAATAGATTTAACAGATCAAAACTTCTCAAGGGGAATTTAAAGGAATTTTACTGAAATGTGTCTCTATGCCCTGAAATAGTCAGGCCACAGCTGGATGGTGCCAGAGAACATGCTGTCCCAGCCATCTGCTGCCAGGCTGCATCACAGGGCACACTCCAAGCACAGGGACCAAGGGGATGGTCCTGGCTGGACCCAGCGTACACAGCTTCAGGTATTTGCCCTCCTCTGGCCCTGGCCATCCTCGTGCCTTGGCCAAGCACCAGGTTCACACAATGACACACATCACCTGCCTCACCTTGCAAACATCTGCTGCGTCCCTTTCATTAAAATTAGACGGGAATTAGTACTTTTCCCCTTGGAAAGGTTATTTTGTATGATTTCTCTGCTTCCTTTAGACCTCCCGCTTTCATTTTGCGATGGGAATTGTGGACTTCAAGCCCACATTGCTTCTTATCTGCTGTGTGTATAAAGCTCAGCCTGGGGAAAGTCACTGCTTTGTGTTGGATTTAGTTTTGTACAGAACCAACTGCTGTGGTGATCTTTCTCCTAAACCTTTTCACAAGTGTCACAAAATACCACACACGGTGGTTTTGCATGTCCAACTCGCTGGCACGCTCAGCCATCAAAGTCTAGCCCAGCTTAAAAAGAGACTGTTAGGAATTGTAAGGACAAGCTAACACTCAGAAAGACTTCCGATAAATATAAATCAAAAGCAGACCTGCTTCATCCAAGCATGGTACTAAAGCTATTTTTCTTTTACCTTTCAGCAGTGACTTTCCTTTAGGCAAAGGGATATTAAAAACAAAAGAGGCCAATCCCAAAATTACAGGAGGTTTAATGTCTGTAAGGAAAGAACACATCACCAAATGCATCATCAGTGATTTGTTGTCTTTGCATAATCCTTGTAACCTTATAGCTGGTAACAATAGAAACTGGGAAATGAATGCCTTTGTGGAAAAAACACTTCTAAAGAGTTTTTATTAATTATCTGACAGACAAACTATTAGACTAATGCACTGTGAATGCAGAAGAACTCACCTATGAGTTTGAGGAGTTACCAGGTTCAATCCTCTAAATCATAAACTGAAACAGATTTAATGAAAATACGTTGATTTTGGCTGAGGCACTGGTCTAACAATCAGCGATGGCATTAGGAGAAAACCACAAGTACTGCTGAACTAAACTGATAGCATACTAATGCTTTGAATACTAAAACTACTTCTGCACAAACAAAACCAGAAACAATAGTACCCAGTGCATCAGTACAAATGGAAAAGGCATGGGGAGATTGCCTGTATGACAAGTGGTAGGTACAAAAGATAAAAGAATTTTTCAATGGAAATAAGACTCTTTTTTTTTCATTCTGCCCACCACTGCTCCATCAACTCCTAGATATAGCATGTAAGAGCCTACTGGAAGGCCTCACAAAGTTCAGTTTGCCTTTTTTATTTGAGAAAATTCATATTCATTGTGAAGAAATACACAACTACTGCTTTTCTTATTCCTAAGTACTTTGGTAAAACTAAACTGGACTGCTACATTTTGCTGAGCATCTTGCAATATACATTCCACACCACAGATTTTATTTATTTTTTTTTTGGGGGGGGGGTGTGCATGCTTATGCTGTGAGTTTTTATATTCATATGTTGAGTTTACAGTTCTTAATTTTTATTTAAAACAGTTGTGTACTGCATGCATTAAATTCAAGCTATCCCGTATTTTAAAACCAAAAAAACAGTCTTCCAATCTATCTATGCCAGTTTTATGACTTCAGCACAAAACCAGGGATTTAACTTAATTTGGCTCACAATGGGGGATATTGGGATTACCCAGCACCCCAGAGGAGTACCACCAGGGGAGTTGTTGCTGATTTGTTACCAAAGACAAACACACACACAGCAGAAACTACCACATTTAACACACACCCGCAGCAGAACAGAAGTGAAAACTGATTTCAACACCTCTGAGCTCATAGTGATGATGCTACAAAAGTGACCACGGTGTGGCCCACGGCATCCAACACGCCAGGGGAAAACACCAGAGGGGTTTTCAGGCCGAGGGGAGGTGCACACAGGGAAGGAGGACAAGAGGCTGCTCCGTAACCATCCCCCACAGGAGTCTCAAGAGGACTGCAAGCAAATTACAGCCCACTCCAAATTCCCAGCTGACTGCCTGAGCGACCACCAGAAGGGAGGAGAACAGATTCATGACGTGTCTGCTGACACAGGACCTGAGCATGGAGCAGGTGCCTCCAGCCCCCCTGACACTCAATGGGATGCAGAAATGGCACAAACCTCTTATTTCTGTGTCTCTTGATGCTCCATGTACATGGCCAAGGATTTGACCCTAAACAAATAAAAAAAAGTGAGTGCTGTAGTAGTACACACCAGTAAAAGTCAAATCCCACCCCCTGACAAAAAAAACCCAAAACCAAAACAAAAAAACCTAAAAAATCCCGAAACAAAAACGCTCTTCCCATTAGTAAAATTTAAAAAAAAAAAAAAAAAAAGGAACAAAAAGTAGTTACAAAGGAAAACCAAAACTAAGTGAAATCCAGACATTAAAGTCAGGTCAACGTAAATATAGCAAAAAAAAATGTGCTGCTGAGTTTATAACCAGCATCCAAGCTCTCTTCTACGTATTTTTAAAAAATATATTATGTTTTCAAAGGATCCATGCAGGTATAGTTAAAGCCCCTTGCACAGTCCAGTAGTTACAATGTTTATTCCTATCAGCAGGAGAGCATGGTTTACTGCAAAGAAGACCTTAGCAAAGAAGTTGGGAAATTATTTGCACTAGAACTTAGTTACCAAACTAAAACTTCCCTGATTTGGCATGTGCAGTTGTGGGAGGGGTTACCAATTTTGTTCACTTGTACATCTGCTAACAATCCCAAATTAATCTTAATATTAATGACATCTTAGAAGGGCAGATTTAAGTCCATTCCAGAAATTCTCGCCTTGGGAATCCTTATCTAATTCACTTTCTCCTCTCCAGAGATGGGGCTGAAGGCCTGCAGTGCACGCAGTATCTGCAGTAGTGCCCCACTCCACCGTGTGTTTTAATGAAAGCAAACATCCATTTTCCCTCTGTACCCTTGCATGGTCTTCCAAGCAAACCAAGACCAGTCAGGTTTCCAAATGGTGCTCACTGGCTACAAATGCTGTTATTTTTTTTAAAGAGAGAGTGACTAGAACATAACTCCTCAGGTCACTAACCAGAGGCAATGGGAAGACACAGATCAGCCAGTGCTAAAATCCTCAGTGCAAGGAAGAAGAGATGGGAAGAGAAGAAGTAGCAGCAAGAGTCTGGCCAAGCAGTCGCACAAAACAACTTAGCCTGATGTACTTGGAGTCACTCTTGGGTAGAAATCACTGGGCAGAGCTGCACTGAGGGCCAGGAGATGACATTAATGAGGTCACTGCCTACCAGAGAACTCCTGGAAGGAACCGAGGCCGCGGTTCCTGGCAGTAGAGCTCGGGACCTGCCAGAAGCTGCAGGAGGCAGATGAATCAGACCTGGGGAGGGGGGGACAAAACCAGGAAAACAGAAAAACCCTGCAACGTGAAAGCCACCCTGTTTGTGTAACTAACTACATTAAACTAAATTTTAATAGCCACAGGACATGTTAGTTCTGGGTTTTTTAAAGCATATTTGAAGAGCAACATCTGTTTCCTAAAAATGCAGAGTCCAGCTTCTCAGTGGAGCTCTCCACCACTAGATCACAAATCACTATGCAGAGAGGCAGCATCCATCCCTGAGATTAGGAGACTAGTAACAGAAGGAGACCTAGGGGAGGATAAGACTTGCCCAATACCAAACAAAACAGCCCAAAAAGGATACAAAACAAATGCACATGGGAAGTTATTATAAGTTAAAAATTATCTTGGTGACAAAAATAATACACTTTCTTCCATAATGGAGCACAATGCACTGGTCCTCTTAATTTGCTAGTCCTACATTTCATCTGGAAATGAATGTCCAGCCTTATCTGGACATTCTTATTTCCAACCCTTTGTATAATGACAAAACCTAATCAATGTGATTACATGACCAAGGAAAATACCATATTTTCGAGCAAAAAAATATGATTTTACTATTAATGCATTGTGTCACAAAACTTGTATACTTCCTTGAAATAGCAAAAAATTAATGTAGAGGAACATACAACTTCCCTGTTTACGCCTTGAAGTAGCAAATAATTAATGTAGAGAAACATACAACTTCCCTGTTTACTCCTTGAAGTAGCAAATAATTAATGTAGAGGAATATACTGCTTCCCTGTTTACTCTGAATAAAAAGCAACAACCTTCCAGTCCATGAAAAAAGTCAAGCACTGCATCTGTGAAGGTATCATTGGCACATATTCAGAACATAAGGCACCAACTGGCCATGTAGAATGGACAAGACTAAATTACGTCCACATAAAACTGATATTTTAGGGCTTCAGACTTAGGGGGAAAAAAAAAACAAAACAACCTTACAATAAAAGGTACATTTCATGACACAAAATTACAATCATTAGGTAAGTTACCCTACTCTAAAATAATTTTAATATAATTTGTTTAGTTCCTTGAAATTGTCTTTGTAGATTGTCCCCTAGTAAAATATTTTTTGCAATAAAGTAATTTACCAAGAGCCAAATTGCTTTGCTCCTATTAGAGTTTCTCCTGTACCTATTTTATTTTTGCCTTGACAATGTATTTTAAAGGCAGTAAAGCAGAAAGCAGTAAAAGAAGCAATAATGAAGGAAGAGACACACAAAGTGATCTTTAATGGATTGTCAGCTCATGAAGGCAATTCACAAGCTGGAGCAAAATGAGTTCTATGCACAAAAGAAATCAATACTCATTGTAGCATCCTTCCTGCTACACTGCAATTTATCAGCTAAGCAGAATGCTGTCACATCTCATAGGTCTCCGAAAGCTCTCTGCTCTCCCAAGCAATATTTATTCCCCGGGGGTTTCACCCCGGCTGGATCAGATCCAAGAACAGCACCCGGCTGCTGACTCATAGAACAAGGCAGAGTCTCAGCAGCCAAGGCCCAGGATGAGCCTCAGACCACGAGGTGGAGAACCCCACACGACACAAGACATCGCTGGAGGGCCATCTGTCCCCCTGCTGCTGAGTTACCAGATCCACACTTACACAAGCAAACAGACCATCACATTCACTAACTTAACAGGGACATGCTCAAGCTGCCTCAAACTAGCATTGCATGGTTACCTTTTAAGGACAGGTGGTAAAAAAAAAAAAAAANNNTGCATTTAAAGGAAAAGTGGAAAAAAAAAAAAAAAAAAAAGAGGAAGTGCTTCCTTAAAAATATCAAGAGATATATATATATATAACAGATAAATATCAAGAGACAATTCATTAACACACACTTATGAATCCAGACTTTTTGGAAGTTGTAAAGATTAACAATAATTCTGCCATGAGCAAGACTCAACAATCACACTAGTCATCTAAACCTGGAAATAAGTGAGCACCTAAATTCCTAAAGTTTGTCCTCACACGCAAACCAAATTTATTAACATGAAAATTTTCAAATGCAACTCAGAGCATAAAACCCTGCAAACCTATTAATGTGGCTGGAATAAATAACAGCGGAGAACCAAGAGACACAAAGGTCACAAACTCACCATTCACCTAATGGACCATATTTCTGCATTTCAGGTTATCTGAAGTTTTCTAATGAAACATAATAGCACCAAAGGAAATAACCCCCCATTAAAGAGGTGCTCCCATCAGCTCACTGCTGTAAGAAGCACCCTCAGCACACCAGTCAGGCTTGAGTGGGTGTGAGGATTGCTGGGAATTAGCAGTGACACAAATAAGGATTGAGCAGCAGAAATCTTCTAGAGAGCTCAGTGGTGATGAAACACCTGCCTTTCCATGGGGCAGGCTGGAAGATGCTTGGAAATTTGGGGTGAGTGTTTTGAGATTAGTTTTGAAACACTCAAGAGGTCAATTTCGGAGTTTTCAGTTCAGAAATTGAAAGCCTGATGAGTGAAAGTAAAGCTCCATGTCTTAAAGGCTTCCAAACAAGCATCTTCAAGGACAGATCAGCTTTTCTCATGATATCTTGCCTCATCCTTCTCTCAAATAACATGGAAATTTTTGGTCAGATGACTTAAGAATCTGCTACAATAGTCAGAGAAAATTGGGGAAAAGTAAGTAATCTTGGGAAAGTGCTGCCTACTGCTCTGGTAATCTTGGCCATTTCTATCTCTAGGAGATACCCAGTAATTGGAAATGGAAGGCCGTAGAAATTAAATACTATGTGAGAGAGAAAGTGAGAAACTGAGAGAGATTGAGAGAGGGTACACAAAAGACATCGCCTCCTAAAATTACAAGGAAAAATGCTTGACTAAATATTGTGAACATCGTCAAGAAAAACTTCTTTTCTTAAGAAGCTGCAGTACAACAATACAGCAGAATGACAGCTCCTCCTAAATTATCAATATTTAGCATCACTTCAATATGCACAGAATCCTGGAGGGTTTGTTTGGCAAAAATACAATCTAATACACACAAACCTAATAATTAAAAAAAAAATAAAAAAAGGACTAGCTGTAACAAAAGTTGCTGGTATCTGCTGAGTTACGCTGGAGAAAGCAAGCTATGAAAACACCTAGAGAGCCCCAGGCATAGAACTGCTACCTTGTCAAAAGGAAAAACGAATAATAAAATTAAATAAAAAACACCAGTGATAATAGACACCAAATTTCAAAAATAGACAGTAAAGATGTTCTGACAAAGTCCTCAAAAAACCCGAAGGAGCTTTACAGAGGAACTTTCTGGAGCTTTAGATCTATTCCCAAGACATTTTGGAACAATGCAATGAACAGCAGGACATTCAGTAAGAATATTCTTTTACTGGTTTAAATAGCAGCCTTTGTTCAACCTTAGGACCAGCCAGACTGTGGAACACTTCTCTGCACAACTCAAGTTTCTACAGAATTTCTCAGTTCCAGAGCACTCAGTGAAGGGGGTGCAACAGGAGCTGTGCAGAAGGCTTTGGACAGAGCCCTACTAGAAATAACTTTATTTCAAGAGGATATGTTTTCATTATTTGGCATTTACCACCTACTGCTGGTAAATCTCCAAACAAACAATGAAAACAATTAATTGGCAGACTACGGGAATTGAACAGACTTTCCCTTCACGACTCAGCGTCAAAAATAACATTAAACCATCCATGCACCTCTTCAGCCTTTCTTCACTCTTCCCTCCCACTCCCTCCTTTAACCTACTGCCATCCTGGAAAGCACACATTAACCCCCCACCCTTCTACGCACAGCCCTGCTTCCAATATATAAAACTCAAAGGAAAAAAATATATTTATATATTTATACGGTACAATGACTATTCTATGCCCTGTTCATTGCTCATCAGACAGTCTGGAGGTCACCACTTAAGACTTAAAGCAGGAGAAAATTAAAGACTAAAACGTTGTATAATCTTTCAATGGCAGAGAATTTTTCTGTCTGATTTATTCGCATTGAGGAAAAAACAAAACAAAACAAAAAAACCCAACCAACCAAACAAACAAACAAAAAAAAAACAAACAGGATGCTCCACCCCTGGAACTGTTGAAGGCCATCTTGAACCAGATGAGAAGACAAAGGCCTTGATGAGAAGATGAAGAAGATGACCAGATGAGAAGATGAAGAAGATGGCCTTCTTGAACTTGAAGGCCATCTTGAACCTCTGAGCAACCTGGTCTAGCAGAAGGTGCCCCCGCCAATGGCAGAGGGTGGAACGACATGATCCTTCCCAATCCAAACCATTCCAAGATTCTACGATTTAGCAGAAAGAATCAATACTTTGGACATTGGAATATACCTGCAGTTTGCTGACACTTCTGGCTTTAAAGCAGTGAGGACCCCTCAAAGCAGCTTTACTAAAACATAACGTTGAAGGGTTTGACACGTGCACAACAAAGCAGGTTGGTATGTTGGTAGGTCTTAACAATAAAATACTTGTGATAATAGTTCAGGGACACGCAACCTAAACTGTGGAGCTGAAGGTTAAAATTTGAGCAGAACATACTTAAAAAGCATACATATACACATGCATCTACATGTATTTTACCTACACTTAAAGTACAGATGGATGATAATCAATGCCAATGTATGCAGACACTGGACTTGGTTTTTTGGAGAAAACATTCTTCCTCTAATTATTTTAGGAAGATAAAACAGGAGTGGATAACTCATCCCGAATTAATACAAGATCTGCAAGTCATTTAAACAATAATACAATATTTAAATTATTCTTAATACACAGAATCAGCTACTAGTAGCCAATTCTGTTACATACTTTTAGATAAAATACTAACCCTACTAATGTTTATATACATATTACATTGACTTCAATAAGACACTTATTCCATCCTCAGTCTAGTGAAACCATTGTGCATTCTCAATATCGTGAGGCCAGAACCTACTCAGTATGCCAATCTAATTACAGGTTTTGTCAGACACACATACAAGCTGACAGTTCAAAAGAACTTCCATCTTGAAAAAGCTCCAAGATTTATTACAAATAAGTTGGGCCTTTTACCAAGACATGCAGAGATTAATTAATTTATCTACATTATTACATTTTTTCCATGTTTGCGCTGCATTTTTCTCAATAACCAGATGCTTGTAGTCAGATGCTTCAGTAGTCCTAGATCAGATTTTTTACTGGCTCCTTGCCACATACACAATGTGTATGTACAAAAATCAGGATTTCTTTTTATGTTGGTATTCAGTTGTCCATCTTCTCAACGTGGGGGGCCTGGACCGTAAGTGACTATTTCAGGGCAGTGAAATGTGTGGATGGCACACACTGCCACAGGGGGACGGGGACTAAAACCAGGAGCACATCTACTGCTGCCTTTCCAAAACAGCAAAAAGAAGAATAAGTTACTTTCCCTCTGGTAATTAACAGCCTTGATGGAATGTTATCACTCAAAAGATACTTGTATTCCTTCCTTAGACGCTCCGAGCATGTTTTACTGTACATGTGACTTTCAGATTCTTACTCATTTTCCCTCCCTCATCAGACTAATTTACTTTCACTGCATGATAGAATCTATCGGCTGAGAGAACATCAGGGATAATCACGACGTTTCCAAAAGGATTTATTACAGATTATACCAAACTCATCACCTTAATGGGATTTGCCACACAATAGTTTAAATCAACGCTGTAGATCTATGGAGGATAACAACTGCTTTAAAATATAAGGACCAAACCTGAAAGAGTCATTAGGTACATAATGAATTCCCTCAATTCGCATGTAAATCCCAGCAGCCTCCTCAAGAGCATGGATAGGCATGATTAAGCCAGAAAGCACAGGTTGCAAAATACTTCACCTAAGACTTTTGCTTTTCTCATGCACTTATTTATTTTAAGTCATTTAAATAATATTACAGAAGCCATTCTTGTATTAAGGCATCTGCTACACCATGATGAGCTGAATTTTCTGTTATTGGTTCTTTTTTTTGGACACAAAATTTCCTTTAGTCCATCAAAATCAGCTCTAAAAAGATCAAAATAATTGATTAATCTCAAAAAATCCAGCACTTTATCAGTTAGGCTATCAAAATGCTAACACCATTTAAAACCAATATGAAAAAATACACACAAACACACTGGCCCATTCTCAGTGAGGTTTGGGACTTGAGGAAGAACAAAAGCAATGGAAGGAGCCCCTGGAGCCTGCAGTGCATTAACTGTCTACCAGGTTCCTACCATGTACTCTAAAGAGTCAATGGCACAAAACCTTACAGCTGTCACCAAGAGAGGGATTTTACATTCAATATGAACCTTGGGGGAATGAAAATGAATCTAGCCTCTAATGCCTGTAAAGCCCCTTCTAACCACAGGTTCCAGTGAGAAAATTACCTTCAGCACATCAGCAATCCAAAGGAGGAGGAAACAGAAGAACTTTAAACACAGAGCTCCCATTGGCAGATAAGCAGACATGGCTCATTTGCCACGTGCATATCCATAAAATGCTTCTCACAACCTGTATGAGAACAATGGAGACAGAGATGCTGACAGGGGCATCAGCTAGTAACACACCTATCTTTTCTCCTCTTCATACACACCAACCCAAGCAGTTAGCAACTGCTAGTTAATTCAGATCAGAAGACGAGCGTGCCTCCAAAGAAACCACACAGACAATCAAAATCAATTGCTGATCTCCTCCAGAATGCCAAACATTCAACACTGGAGACAGGAGCAGGAGCTCAGACAACCTACGCTTGCTGACTGCTGCCCCGGTGTGGTGGATGTTTTAACAGACCTAAGATTACAGAGAAA
The DNA here is from genome assembly GCA_013390105.1 of Tichodroma muraria. NCBI lineage: Eukaryota > Metazoa > Chordata > Aves > Passeriformes > Sittidae > Tichodroma > Tichodroma muraria. Next base: position 41,910 of record WAAG01047150.1, read on the forward strand.
AATAAAATTATCCTGCTTCGTACTTGTCTCATATTCCTTCATTCTTTGGGATTTTCCTTTAAATCACTACATAAGCAACATGGGAAGCAATAGGGAATAGTGTGGTTACTGAACATTGTCCCATGTCAGATTTCCCCTGAACTGGAAAAGAACTGCCCAAACTTACATTATTTTTATTTCCCAGTTGAACTGTTCAGTAATTTTTTGTTTTTGGTTTGCCAAGCCAGATACACAGCCAGCTTTACATGTCTGCCTATCCCCACAAATCCAGGATTTGGGAAAAGCTGACTCACACAACAGAAAAAAAATTATTAAAAGTAGAAAGCTTAGAGGAACAAATAAACACTGGAAAGGAAAAGAGAACATAGGTGTAAGGCAAAGTCCAAAATGCCTTCACCAGTCAGAGGGATGAAGCAGTATTTAATAGCTGTAAGAACAGATACCTGACCCATGATTGACTAGGAACTACAAGCTTCTCCTTGAACTGCGTTCTTTTTTAAATGTTGGTTTATACTGTGAGAGATGAAATCAGATACATTAAACTTTAAATAATAATCTAAATCAAATACGTGAATCTATACTATAAAATACCCAGTTTAGGCGGCTTCAAATTATGGCATTGATAGGAACTAAAAATTAAGCACAGTGGAATTTAAATTCCTTGGGAATGACAGCATGAGCCCATTATGCTGCACTAGTATCAGCCAGCTAAGATGCCAGAGCTGTTCCCAGGTGTAGTTCCCTCTCCTGGGAAAGTCTCCCTCTGGATAAACCTATGACCAAACCTTTCCCCCGTCTCGCTTGAGGTGCTGTAACTCTACTTAATCCTCAGCCAGGACACAGGCAGCTCTCTCCTGGCATCTCCACACCCTTCTCTGTAAAAATACCTGCTGTAGTCTTTTTAATTCCTCTTTACAACAGCCCTAAAGAACACATTGGCCCTTTTCTATTCCGGTGCAACAATAACAATGATTGAAAAAATGTACAAATGGTTGTATGTTTTCTTCTAATTCCCCAAGTTGCTGATGACAGCTAACACAGTCAACCCCCCCAATCCATTCTCCCCCACCCCATCTAACCTCAGTAGATCATACTGATTATGATCTACTCTACTGATTGCCTCTAATCCAACAGCTGGACAGTACTCAAAGCTTTCTTAAGAACTCGCTGATATAGCCTCCATAAGTTATTAAAATTGAAGGCATGTAAGATACGAACATAAAATCATGTAATTATGGATCACTAACACAAAATCCTTTCCCAGCTCCCAAAAAAACCCCACAAATTTTATGATTTCATCACAGTGGATAGCTGTCCACAGCATAGATGAAGATGAGCTACTGTTCATGAGGGCCAGAGACTTTTAAGGACAAAGCTTGTATTTCCAGCCCTCCTTCTCTGCTTCTCAAAAATCAACCCTCTACTCTATTCCCTTGCACACTCCTAAACCAAGGGTGGCACCGCTGATCCCAGTCATCCAAAGCGGATGCCCGAGATGCATTCACCCATGTTTATGGACGCCAAACTTGCATGCCACCAAAGCACTGCTGGAGCTCAAGCCTGGGCAAGCTCAGATATGAAGACATAGGTGAAAGGGATTTTATGCTGGATTTGTGCTGTTGGCAGGACAGGAAAGAGCAGCTGCAGTTTAGCGCTGACACAGACAGGCTGTGTGTGATTCGACACAAAGTCTACTGCCCAAAGCTATCCTTTCACATTCCAACCAAGAGTGAGATCTGTGCTACATCCAAACGTGTTTCCAAGCCTGGCAGCCAACTCAAAGGAAGTATGCATAAACTAGAGCGAGAGAACCGTGCCATCCTCCAACCCAACAGCAAAATTCTGTTCTTGCTTTATTTGCCCAAAGTTGACTAATACCTGTCTTCAGAATTGAAAATGTCTGCATCCAGCCCAGAATTCATCCCAACTGCGCTCCAAAGAAACTGCACTCAGATAGACATAAAAAAATAAAAACCCAGATAAAAAGTCTGTGTATGTAACCCAGACAGAATTGTCAGTGATTCTCTAAAGCCCACAAAAAAATCTTCATATGAGGTGCACTGTGTCTGTGCGTTCATTGTTTAGTAATAAAAGACAGCAATGTAAAACACCTCTTTCAAAGTTCTGTGTCAGGGATGAGTGGAACTGTGCTCACACAGTGCATTTCCAGGAATATTTACTTTAAACCTGCTATGTAGCCTTCCAAGATTATCTTACTTCCAGGCTGATTCACTTGTAAACTGTCAGTAAGGTATATTAATGTAAAACAGTTATTATTTTAACAACAGTTAACAATTAAACTCATACAATCCTTAGCAGACCTCCACAAAATCACTGCAATTTTCCCTATATTTCTCTTACTAGGCTAATACCCACAGGAATATACAATGTTAAAAGTTGCAAAACCAGATTTTTGAATAGGAGCAAAGAGGTGACCTTCTTGACTAAATTACTGTGCCTGGAAAATCTGTAGATAAAATAATCTATCCTTCTTAAAATTACTGAGGGATCTGGAGAGAGGGAAAAAAAGAAAGTGCTGTAATTTTAAACTACTGTATGTAAATGCTATACACCCTAAACTCCACGGGTAGATTTTGAATTAAAAGCATAAACTGATTAACTAAAACAGAAGGAAAACCAAAACCAAGCAAAACCCAAGGCCATGAGAGCAACCTGAAAAGGGCAGAACTGGTCAAAGCAAAAGAAATTCCCCACAGCAGGGTAGAGCAGGGCTTACTCTGAAATGAGAATCCACTCACATTCCACTCAAAGGGAAAAGGGCAAATTCTCCACTTCTCCAGCCCAACAAGACAAGAATAAAGAAGATGATGAGCTCTTGTGCTCCTCACTATGATTCCTATCTAAAGGTCCTGCTGAATTTGGGGTGGGGTTGGGTTGTTTGGGGGTTGGGGGGGGAGGAAGGGACTGTTGTTTCAGTTTTTACTGTTATTCCTTTTTATTTTCTTGCCTCTAAAAACTGAGACCTGTGTTCCTGTGGGACTACAGATACGAGCATCTGGGCTGAAGGTGTATCAGAAGTTTGGGAGCAGTCTGAAGGGAACATTTTCCCTGCCAACGAACATTACATGCAAAGAACAGTAATAATGACTTTATCACAGTTTTGCAGCTTTTAAATCATCGTGGAAAATGGAAAATTTCTCCCCATTTGCTCTCCACGATGAACTGCCTGCACGTGTACTCTGTTGCTTTTCCCTGAGACCAAAAAGACACAAGTATTACGTACTGGACAGAGGCAAGAGGGATCTGTCTCCTTTGCCAAGCATTTGGCTGCAAATGCTTAAACCCCAGGCATCAGGATGCAGAGATGTATCCAGAAATGCTGATCAGGTACTGGGAATTTTTGTTCTCTCAAAGAAATTCCCAGTATTTAACAGATAGTGGAAAATTTTAAGATGTTGAGAAACAAAATTCAGACGGAGTCTGTTGCTTAAATGCATCTCGAGCCTTTCATATATCTGAATGCCCTAATCAGAATTTGCATTCAAGAAAATTAGAGTCCAGTCAACTGGTAGAAAAGATGAATATTTAGAATTATCTCAAAGCAGTGAAAAAATATTTCAAAATCTTCTTTCATAAAACACTTGCATCTTTGAAATGAAATAGAGGAGAGCAGGAGAGAAGAGGGCAGCAGTGGAAAGTACTTAATATACATTTTTTCCAAAGTGAGATCATAAAAAATACAAAGCAATGCATTTAATTGGTTTTTCTCTAATTATCTCCCCTAACACTTCTTCCCCCTCCCCCCATTTTTTTTTTTCAAACAGTATCAAACAGATGTATTCAGGATACAGACCAAAGTACCTCCATTTCAATTACAGGACTTTTCTATTGGAATTGCAAGAATCTGCAATACAAAAGTGCTTTTAATAAACCACTTTTTGGCAAAGAAAATGAGATCAGCTCAAGGTTTCTCCAATGTCACACAACAAAGACGCTGCAGCACCCTCCCACCCTGCCTGGGAGTCATCAGACTCACGCTCCTGCCTGCCAGGACATGGCCAAGGGCTATTTCCAGGCTTTGGCTTCCCACTCCCGCACCCAGCTGTGCTGAACTGCTCTTGTCCTTACGCTCACTTTGAGTCAGAGCCAACCCATCTCCCTCAGATGTACCTGGAAAAAGAGAGCCCAGTCACAAGTCCTTCTCCATCAAAATCTAAAGCTATAAACAGAAAATGGAAAAAAAAAACAATGCAACAAAACACAGAAACAAAAAAACAACCAAACAACAACAAAAGGCACCAACCCCCAGGTTTTCAGAACACCTATACCAAGTGGCAGCAAATAGTCACAAGGGGTGACACTTCCACCAAAATATTCTGAAATATACAGCATTACAGATGGCTTTTCACTAGAAGTGTGCATTTCCAACCCACACAGTATTTACTAAAGCCAAAAGAAATTAAGAGTTGTTTGGGTTTGGTTTGGTTTTTCTTTTAGAAGAATGTCACTGAAATTGTAATTTTAGGTCTTGCTCATTCTCATAACATCTCCCCCCCCATCAACATTATTGGTTCATAAATGACTGTTTCTAGCTATGCTACTATTAAACTTCAAGTTCATATCAGAATACGTGTATTATTCTTTCACCTTACACATCTATTAGAAAATTCTCTTATCACTGAGAAAAGCCAGTCATTTTTTTCCCCCTAACTTTAACTTCACACATAATATTAGTGATCCAATGAACAACAGGAAATGTTGGAGGTAAAATAAGGAAAGTACTTGGGGAGGGATTTTATAAAGATCACTCCAGGCTCATATATTTTACTCAATTTTTATTGAGTAGTTTCTAGGTGGGCAAAAAGCCAGCTGAACAGAAGGAGCTGGCACAGGCAGGTAACAGTCACCCCATTTAGGGCTGTTATGTCCAGTTGTTAAGGGGAGCTGCCAGCCCAGGTTATACATCAGCAACAACAGGAAAATGCCTCCCTACCAACCTCGATACCTTGTAATTCAAAATACGTACAAGTGACCTGTACTTCATTCGACAGGAAAATGCTGTCTTTTAAACTCGGTGTAAAATACTTTTATACACAAACTGTGCTTGGCCACTTACTGGTTTTCTCTGGAAAAGTCAGGAGTCTACAGATGCATTATCCTCCTTAATTTCACAAATCTAAGTCTCTTAATGCATGAAATCATCAATATTCTAACAATTACTGCAGCCTCTTATACATATCTCAGCATTTTGCTGCAGCAATAGGGAGCAGTAATGTCCCAGAAGTTCATGTTGTACACATTCCATCATCTAAAGCAAACATTTGCACAGATTTTACATAACCAGAGAAAAAAGTCTCACACAAACAGTCAACATTAAGAGGAAGGAGCCCGAGCTTTAAAATCAACAGGTATTGTGTCACCAACTCTGACAAAACACCTTTGTTGCTCAGGTTGGCAAAGCAAGGAGGAGGCTCTGAAACAAGAACATACATCAGGAGCAGTAACACTCACTTCTCCGGCCACACAAGGAGCTCTGCAGCCAGGAGAAACCCTGGCCTTGTCCCATCTGCACCAGACAGAGCGAGAGCAGTCACACCTTTCAGACATCCCACCATGTCCACCAGAGCTCCTGCCCCAGAGATAGAGCAGAAGCACCTTGGAAAACTAAGTCCATTTTTCCCCCATGCTGTTGCAGATGCCTGGGCCCCAGGGAGGTGAATAGAGAAGGCTGGACAGAGGCACAAAGTTATTTTGACGCAGTGGTGTGGAAACAACTGCTAAGGAAATGCAAGAGGGGAGCTCTACTCTGTTGGTGCCAAGATCCTCTCCTGGCCCTGAAGCACCGCATGTGATTTGACTTAATTACTGAACTTATACAATGAATTCTGCCTACTGTCAGATGGAAAAGCATTAAGGGTTTAACTATCTTAAAATAACACTTCTAAAGATTGCGCCTTGTTTTTCTGACCTGGTTTGTACAATCCTAAATGGAAAGAGATTAGGAATTAAACATATGCAGTGTGAAAATCACAAGGTTTGTTTTGTGAACTCAGCTCAATAAAGTGAAGACGAAAGGATAAACTCCTTAAAGATGCAATCACTAAGAGAAGATCTGGCAACTGCGGGGAAGGTGTAGTATTTATGCAATTACCCCTAACTGTAGCCAGAAACACACAATCCAAGGAGAACAAAGACAGACAGACATGGCACTGATTCTGCTCTCAAATGCTCGGAATAGCATGAACTTTTCTTGCTAGCTTAATTCTTGGGTGTTTACTTAAATGAGACCCTCACTGGTTTTAATGACGAGCAGACCAACTAATTTCAAAGGACACATGAATATTCTACTGGAGAAAAAGCAAGCCCAACTGCAAATATAAATTAATAAAGACGTTACAGGCTTTCATACCATCACCTGTCCCATACTTTCATCTCTCACCTGAAAGAAAAACCCTGCTTCTAGTAAATGCTGTTTGGCAGAAGTGAGCAGGCGAGCAGATGTGTCTGCATTAGTGCTTTATTTTCCACAGCGGGCGCCTCAGGACATCCCAACTGTTCTCATTTACCACGTGTTGATTCACACCACGGAGAGGTCCTGGAGCACACAAGTGAAACTGGAAGATGTACTCCGGGGCTTGCCTAGCACATTACACCTGCTGCTGGCCTCTCAGCCCCCCTGCAGCAGATCAGAGGCAGCAGGAAGGAAAACGCTCTCAGGTCCATCATTGTGCGCACACTGGGGTTCTGCTGCTCTTGCTCTACAGTCCTGCTTCTCTTGTGCCTCCTTACTAGCTAAAAAAGACACTGCCAAGAACTTAGGGAAGAAATCCTGTGTGCTTTGTGTGCATTTGTGCAAAAGGGAATGGCTGCACGCAAGCACACAGTAAAAAATGTTAGATGTTTTAATTTTGTCTTGCTTTATCACCCAGTACACTGCAAAGGAAACAGTATAACTATTATAAGCATAATATCTAATTGCACTTTCATCTTATAGAGTAAAATTCTGATTCTGGAAATAGCTCAGCCTACATTACATGTAGACATATGGCCACATCTACATTATAAAGAAATTGCACAAGAGGATGAATCTCTAGCTTCATGCACCTCTTGTAAATAAACACGTACCATAAGCAGATCAGGGACGTGACTGAAAATTAGATTCATTCCAATTTCCTAGACCCAATGTGCTCCAAAGCTATCCAAAGGGCAGCCACTGGTCTGGACCTTTACTGGTGGCTTAACTTACACTCGGGTAGAATCACAGGGAGGAGTTTAATTTCATCCAGCTCCCCTGTGACGGCACTGCCACACAAATCACACCATGTGCTAGAGGGAAAAAGGTGATTCACTTCCAAACTACAGCCTCTCTCTGAAATAAATTATAGGTACAGGCACTGGCAAAAATAATTCTACATCATTTAAGCCACATCAGGGCAGCTCCTACAGCTCAGATGGGCAGCCCAGACTTCTCAGAAGGTTACACACATGAGCTGTCCTCGTGCCTGCCCTGAACTGGAGGCAATGCAAGGCCATTCAAATCATCCTGGCTGAGGAGGAAAGCAAGCAAAGCTGGATCGATCTGCACATCACTTCTCAGGCTAAAAGCGAGCTCAGATAACACAGGGTAACACCGCTAAGCCAGGGCAGCAGTGGGTCCATTCCTACAGCCACATTACTGACTTAAACATTCACCAGTTACTGACCGAGGAGGCAACAGGATCTCTCTTCTGACTGTCAAGCACTGGCATGGATCAGGGAAGGCCACATGGGTAGAAACTGGAGCAATCCTTGGGCTCTTCAATGGGTCAGATACACCTAAATTATCCAAAGGCAGANCAAATAAGGATGTGACTCACTCACCACTGCCCAGTTAGAACAGACCATACAAGAAATCTCATTTACAGTGCATTTTATTAGTGGAAAAGCAAGACAGGACCGTATTTTAAAAGCTGTCACTTACTGACAGCTTGTAATATTGTGGATATTGTGGTTACAAACACTGAAAATGAGTGAAACAGACACTTTGCTTTAGGAAGGATGAGATGGGAACGGCTGGTACATGTCTTGGTCTCAAAACATTAGACTTAAGTCTGATGATAAAGAAGTGTTTACAAGACTAGCAAAAAAAGCTTGCATGTTAGAGGATTGAGTGCATGTATGAATTTACAAGGGGAATTATTTAATTTACATACAAGCAACATTAAAGAAAACAGAAAATCCACTGCATTCATTAAAAAAATTAAACATAATAGTGAAAACTGGCATTTTATACAGCTTAGGAAGGCAAAATGTGCACTACAGAAGCCGGAATCTTTCAGAAAACCCCACTTTTTGGTTACATAAAGACAGGAGTGCTGTGTTCAAATGCTAGAAAGTCTCACGATCCCTGCCTGTCTATCAATTTGAACATATTCAACTAGTAGTCTAACACTTAATACAGTGTAAGGAAGACAGTTTTCTTCTGATATCTGACACTTCTAACAATTCATATATTTCAGTACAAACTGTATTTATAGGTGGTAAGTGGATCTAAATATTAAATAATGAAGAGATGTTCTTCCTATTAGTTGAGTGATTGCAACATTAAAAGACAGGAACATTACGGCACAAAAACTGCTAGATTCTCCCCTCAAAGAAGCTGTTTCTTAAATATTTCATAAAGTTGCTTTTTCGAGTGGCACTAAATATTTTTAAAGATGTTACCTCCTCAGTAAATGTCTCGCTAAGTGGCTTTTTTTGAACAAGGCAGCTGCTCTCCAGCCATTTAGCTTTTCTACACGCTCAAACATCAGGGCGATGAACGGAGTGCACAGCATGCCACCAGACCACTCAGAGCTGACCATTCTCCATGCACACACACAGGACAGCAAGCACCTGAGTGTGTATACAGCCAGTGCACAGAATCACCACACAAACATGTTTATTAGAGTACTGGATGGTTACTGTCATCTGGAGAGACTGTCCTTGTGGGAGACAAGCTGGAAAAGGCAAAGCGACTCTGATCAAGAAAGCTTTAATGAGATTTGACAGGAAGAGTCCAAAGTCTCACAATCTTGTTTTTCCTCTGTGCCTTCCAGAAAACACGGAGTTTAATCAATTTTAAATTTATACACTTTAAAGTATCTCCCTCATTTTTTGACTTTTTGTAGCTCGCAAGTGCAACACAAGGAGCAATTCCCAACTTACTTCATCAAGGCTACATCCTGACACAGGCCCTTGAGATCAGCTCAAGAAATAGCCAGAGAGTCACAGACTTCTCTGAAGAGTCCATCTTTCTTTTCAGCATGGACACTGCCCTCTTCCAGCTACCAGCCATTGGACCCACCTCAGCATTCCTTGCAATGCAGCTGAAGCAATCCATACTCTCTGTTACCAGCCAAGTCCTACCTTGCTTCATCATCCCCTCTCATTTCTTCAAAATCACTTTTTCATAAGTTCTTTGCATCTTTGTTTTATGAACAAAAGCTCAGGTCTTTATCTTATGAACCTGAAAGTGAATTCAAATCAGGTGAAGCGTTCATCATCATGAGGAAGAACAGTTTGAAACAACAACAGACTTCAATTTTGCCATTATCTCCTTGTCCATGAAAAAAGAAAAAAAAATTATTGCAAGAAAATTCTAGAAGAGGTATCATCACTGTCATGCTATCACACCCTGCTTGTTC
>WAAG01047150.1:71350-94742 GCA_013390105.1 Tichodroma muraria
CTGGGATTTGGGGGTGGGGGGGGTGGGGGTGGGCATGGAGAGATGCCCGGGGTGCGACGCCCCCAGCCCAATGCTCCCGCCCTCCCCCTCCTCCGAGCAGCCTCCGCGCCCTCCACCGCGCCCTTTTCTTTTTTTCGTTACGTATTTCTCTAACACCCAACTCACAGGCACCTCCACCTGCCCGGAGCGGGGCAGCCACCCCTGCTCCCCGGGCTCCATCGGTCGCCGCCCCTGCCCGCCCCTCTCGGCTCCTTTGGCCCGTGACAACGTAATTGGGGGAAATCGGTCATTTCTCATCCCCGCTCGGGGTTAGCTCCATCCCGCCCTGTGCGGGGCTGCGGCCGCCGCAGCCCATCCCCGCCGCATCCCGCCCGGCAAGCTGCAGGATCAGGAGCGGGCTGGCAAAACTTCTGGGTCACGGCCTCGGGAAGCGCTTGGGGCCGCATCCCTCCTCCTTGGGGGGCCGCATTCCCTGTTCCCGGGGCGCCCGCCTCTCCGCGGCGGTTACTCACGGTTCTCCCGGCCCGGGGCCGCCGGCGGAGGCGGCTCTGCCCACCCGGCCTCCCAGGGCTTGGGCGCCTGCAAGGAAAAGGACAACGAGCGTGGTGGTTTCGTGCAGGCTCTGGCGCAGACTCTGCGATCCTCAGCCTCAGCGCCCCTATAATGTACTCGCTCAGTTCTACAAAGCCCCCCAGCAAACTGGGCTGAAAACCATTAGGTACACAGCAAGAGGCATGCTGTGAGGTTCTGCATCCCCCTGGCTCCTTCACCAGCTCAAGCGTTCCTTCCTTTTTGCAGCACACAAATCGGAGCTGGTTTCCAGGACCAGAATTTGTCACAGTCTAAGATGTGCACAAGAAAGATGCTTAAGTGTTTGGTGTTTTGTTGGGGTTCCCCCTCCCCCCAGTAAAATAATCTGTGATTTGCAGCTTTCTCATGTGAGGTGTGAAGCACTTTTAGCCGGATCGTCTTCCAACCTGCTATACCTTTATTCTAGATTGTGAAAATCAAGATTGATGGGATGAATTTCCAGTGCCAAAAGAAGGAACACCTTAGAAAAGAAGCCCAGAAACATGATGTAACATCTGAACGTCTCTTAGTCAGCATTTACTGCTGGCAACATAATAGCAGTGTCCTATCATCTTGTCCTCCAAAATAGATGAGCTGCTGCCAGAAGATTCAGGATGGGGACACGTACAAGCGCTTCCCTGGCAGAAATTACTGTCTCAGGTGTTTGCATCCTTGATGAAGGAAGCCCCAGTTTTTGAGATGTGCCTCCTTCTGATAAATGTCTTCTATCATTACCTCCATTCATACACACTGAACAGTAAATTTTGACAGCTGCCACTCATTCCTTAGCATTTTCAGTACTTAGGAAGGAATTACGGAAATGGCAAAAGTAGAAAGTTTTGACAGCTGAGACACAGGTGAGAGATCAGAATTTGCCGCTTCTTGTTACAGCCAAAAAAAGAGTGTGATAATGTACATGCACAGTAACATGATTTTTCTGGTTATGAGGATGTACGTGTACATCTAGAAATAACTGGCAAGTTCGTTGCCATGTGAAAATCAAGTCAATATTATAAATACCTGATAAATTTAAAAACACAGCACACTTAAGGCCTGGTTCCCACGTCAGGCAGGATCATGGGTGTGGTTCTCTCTTAAAAATGTCAGAAGTTTAGGTAGGATAGAGTAATGAAAAGACATAAAATTATGCAAGAAATAAAATTAGGCAACTCTTTCCTGGGAATAAATATATTCCAACTTGGACTATTTTTTTCCACCTTCTAAATAGAACATTACTGATATGTGAGGACCCTTCTGCCTGGGAAAGAAACTCCACACATCTACTATCTCAAAGAACTGGAGCCTTTTTCTTTGAAATCCTTGCACAGACACATTGCTGACACTTTTACTCACAGCTGCTACAGCCATACCTGGGCCCTTTCAGGGTTGTACAGTGCTCTCTGGCCTCGCAGAGACGTGCAGGCACTGCTTGCACGCTCTTGTTAAGAGTCCAAGGACTCGGGAACATCTCCGTGCAGCAACAGAGAAATAATCTACTCCCACAGCTCAAGTTGCAAAGGTTCACCCTGCTTTGTACCAAACAGAAGCGACCAACAGCAGTAAAAGCTGCTATAGCTTTTGCTCATGAAAATCACTGTCCTCCTCTATTAAGGGAGGGACAAAAACCAGCAAACAATTAAAAGCACTTGATTCCTCCAAAGCACTGAATAAAAAAAAAGACAAGTAGTACTAAATAACACCTAACAAGCAAAATATATATTTTCTGGTCCTGCTTATTATGGTTGGCCTCTTTTTTTTTTTGGCTGATCTCTGATACTTTGCTATCTTAACCCTTCACCTAAGTTTTCTTGCCTCATTCTGTTTATTATGATCACACAGGCTCAAGACACTGCTTCCTTCCAAAATCTTTTACTTTTAATAAATTTCATCATAATTTCATCAATCCCTAACCCTGTGACTCCTACCTACCATCAATCTTCCCTATTTCCATCTCTGTGCTGTACTTCTGGGTAAGTATCTGGGGTTTCAGCTGTTAATATTGCTATTTATTGAAATCTCTGCTATAATAATAATAACTAGTGCTGCTTATTAATTCATTCTCTTATTCTTCTATTTGGGAAAAATCTCCAAGGAGTTCCTGTTCCTGTATAAAACGGCAAATATCAACTCAAGAAACAGGCTACAGATTTGAGAGACTTTCTGGAAAACTTGTGAACTAGAAGCCAGTGAACAAATTAAACTTATTCTTGTGCATTCTACTGTTTTACTGCCTGTGAGAATACTCAATATTCTGCATTCTAATATTTAATAATATTCATTATTTAAGAAATAGTCCTGGCCTAACCCAGAAAAAAATATTCGAGAGTATAAACAATCCTCTTTTGGTTAACAGTTTCTAAAGCATGGCACAGCATACGTGTTACTAACATATCCTGAGAAATCATTCACTCTCTCCTGAAACATACCCATCAAGGACAGAAAGGAATATCTGCGCTCAAATCACAAGAAACTCAATTAAGTTCCCATAGCAGTTCTTACTGAATTCAACAAAATTCACTTTATCCTTAGAATATCTCCCTGGAGTCTGTTAGAATATCTTTCAGTAAGTAATCTGTTGCCTGAGACACACCTTTTTTACATTTCCTGCACCTTCAGTATCCTTGTATTGGTTCCTTCTTTCTTTTTTTTTTTTTTGTTTCCTTTTTCACTTAGCCCTATTTCAGATGCCCATCATCCTTGCATTAAGCGGAAGGAAAGGCGGGAGTATCCCGTGTACCTTTCAAAGGCCATTACGGGGTAATTTACATTCTACACTGTATTACAACTGCATTCATTCATCAGCTGTGGGGGTGGTGCAGCAGGGAAAAGAGGAAACTGGCATGCTCTGGTAGCCTAGTTCCCAGCACACCCTTCATGGTGTGTGAGGAGTATCGCAGTGGGCTCCCTGTTCCAGCACTTGAGCTGAGTGGAGTGCTGGTGTCACGGATCTAAGGAAAGGCAGCAGTGCCTTAAAGCCCTGCAGCAAGCAGTCAAATCACGGGCTGTGGCCTGCAGCCCCCTGTGTTATGTCACAGGGAGAGGACTGTGAAGGCTTGAACCAGCATTCCTGCTCGGTCGCAAAAGTTGCAGCAAAGATTTGTTCAAACTTACTCTGTTTTCTTTTCTTTGCTCCTTCAGCCCTGCAAAGAGTATAATTTCATACCACTGCTTATGCACAACAGCTCCGGGAAAAAGCTTGTCCAGCAAGAATTATTCCCTCCCTCTTTTCACATATCCACATAGCATCTGTATCTAGCACCACATTCCTGTCTTCAGAAATGCAAACACTTTTCTTCCCCTGCTCTTCCCAATCACCAATATTACCACTGTCTGCTTTAGGATGCTATTGGGAAAAACTGTGTTGTTACTGGATATAATACACCATTCTCTGTATCTTCCCTTCTCAATGTTTATGCTGCAGAATTTCCCTGACAGCACATGCACACTGCATCTTTTTGTTTTCTTCCCTAATCCATTCCTAACAAAAAAACCAAACCAGAAAAATAAAAATTTGAAATAAAGTTGCAAATGACACACAGAATATGAGGTGACACCAAGAAGTAACTGATGTACTATAATAGTACTAAACAGCAGGATGTTTTTACAAAGGCCAGAAAACACCTGATGGCCCAAGCCAAAACACCTGATGGCTGCACAAGCCACTCTTGACCACTTCAAACACTGAAAATGCAATTCACTGTGCTATGTTAAACATTGCCTTAGAAGCAAATCCTCTATCAAATAGAGTGTCTCTATGTGAAAAGCAAATGAAGCCAGCAACTGGAAAATGAATCCCCGAAACAGTCTGTCATGGAATTATAGTTTTCCAATATCCGTTCAAACCAAACACCCAAGTCAAACCCTAACAGAATAAATGAAAATAAATTATCAAAAAACATAAGAAAAAAATTGGATTTTATCTCAGAGGCAATGCTTCCATCTCTAGTGGAAGGTGTACCTGTGTGTGGCAGGGGAGTCTTCAGGTGGTTTTTTTTTTTAGATGATCTTTTTTAAATGGTCTTTAAGGTCCCTTCCAATCCAAACCATTCCACGACTTTTCCCAACTGACTGCTATATAAAATCTTGTTCAGTTTCACTACTCTAGCAATCTAGAACAACAGTGCACGGAACAATCGTTCAATGACAACACAAAAAAAACTCAATTAAAAAAAATATACCCTTTCATAAATCAAAAAGCAAAAGCCAAAAGACCACAGAATGGGTGCGATTCCACCAAGGCACCAGACAAAGCTCAATAAAATCCAGCAGGCAAGCTACCTAGCTAGCATTACATTAAAGCAAACAACACATGAACACTGTAAGCAAGATCCAAAGAGATTTCAAGCAGCCATTCTGCATCTGGTATTTTTCTGGAGATGGAGTTGACTACATAATGAGCACCAAGTTTTCATTTTTACCAATTAATATTTTTTTTAAATTAATTTTATCCAGTTAAAACTTACTTTGTTAAAAAATATAGCATTTCCAAGGTACTTAAGAAATTAAAAGCTTTAATGAAAATAACCGAGGTATTAGGGGAAAACCTGATTAAAGGAAATTCACAAATAAATAGGAAAATTGTAAATTTTTAGATCTAGGATAGAAAATGATTTGTGGCCATTTATTACAAACAGATTATTTTCCCTGCCAGCAGCCACACAATTTTTTTCCAGAGATAGAAAATATGGAGTCTAAAAAAGTTGATCAAAAGTATTCCACAGTCATTTAGAAACATCACATCAGTGAGCTTGGGCTCATTTACTGAAGCAGTAGGTATTTCCGTGGGAAGAAGTCCTGAAGTTCACACCAGGAACTGTCATTAGCTCCAGACTTTTCCACTGGGTGGTGGTAATGAGATCAGGAAGTTCAGGAGAACTGGTAGCAGAACTCAGAACACCACCAGTATTCACTCATTTATGTATTCATTCAATTATTCTGTCTCTCCCTCTATACACACGTAGCTACCCTCTGTGTGTACACATGCCACAGTGGAGATCTGCTGTCACCGTAACGAAAGGATGAATAGAATAGTTCTAAAATTTGTAAGGGCTGGACTCTAAAAGTAATCTTCACACAGTTTGCTGCTTTAGCATTCAGTTCAACGACATCATTTTCTCAGTGTAAAAGCTGAAGAGAGTTGAGGTGAGACAGATGACAGGTCAGAAAATAGCACTATTTATTCCTGAATGAGCAAGCATAAATTAGAGCCCCACTGGAGGAAAAAAAAAACGCTCCAGAGATTCATACTTTAATACATTTCATCGAGTTCAATACATGACGTGCTATGATGGCTTCCTTTTTCATGTGATCTGTAATTGTCACAGAAGAGAATGGAAATTAAATTTAAAATGTTGTGTTTACTTTCCCAACATTACACATTTCAGTGAGATCCATTTTTCAAAATGGGAATGTTTGGCATAATCTGAAAATCAAAGCCTTTTACAATATTTATGGTTACGACCTCCCAGCTTAAAGCACCATAAATCACATCAGGCATTAACTGGTTCACTTTCACAGGGCACCAGTTGTAACAATACCAAAACACAGTACAGTATTAAGCACATGCTGGGATAGCACTGCCATACTTTTAAAACCACACAGTTTTTATGAATTATGATTTAAATACTGGTAGATAAGCGCAATCCAGTAATAGCCTTGAAGTCCTTATTTTGGCCCTCCTGAGTGATGCTTGACACTATCAGCTTACTGTCTGAAAGGCCCTGTTTATTCATTAGAACAATTTCTTTTCCCTAGTAAGTAATGACTTACCAATCTGTCTGCTGTAGTGAAAGAATGTAATTACAAATCGGCGTGTTAAAATACTATCAAAAGAATTTAATCCAACTCGCAAAATATTAGTAAGTTATGTGCTTAATTAAAGATAACCATATCAAAATATCTCGAGTACATTATAGATTTCTAGCCTGAAAAAAAAAAAAAAAAGAAAAAACAAACCATGGTAAGAAACAAAGTCAGTATTGCTCTAAAAATAGGGAGGAGTTCTGAAGCCCCATGTATCTGGTTTGGCATTTAGACAATTAAAAAATGTCTACATAATTCATTTAATTAAGAACTTACTCACTGCTCCAAGCTATATAAATCATGCCAAGTTCTACCAAATGCACGTTTCCTTAAGTATCTGCAAGACCTGTGTTATCAGAAGACAAGGCAAAATACCATTAGCAGTAATATCAAGACAACTGCCATGGATAAGCTGCAAATCTGTGTCCAAACAGCAACGTGAACAGTTGTTTCTTCATCCAATTTTTGAGGTGCCTTGGAGCTATGCTGCTTTCATATTGCTGAGCCCTGAATTAACAATCCTTCTTGTCTACATGATGGGGGAATGAAGTATCATAGCTATTAATGACTATACATTCATTTAATTAAAATAATGAGCACTCTGACATCATTTGCTTATTATTAGAGTGGAAAAAGTTAGTTCCATGATTTTTCTACTCTACAGCTATGTTCACATGGCCTTTTGGATCAACAATTCCCTGTGATAGTTACATGGGAAGTGTCATCAAAGATAAAACTTCTCCAGTTTTAAAAGACTATGTTCCACTTCCTTCTTTGCATAATCATGGTACAATGTATGTATGCATATAAATATATATATATGTATGTTTAGATAGTTAGGGGCTTAATTTTCTACTTTAATTATTGCTATGTACACTGCAGTGTCACTTGACATACTTCTGTAACTGCATATTGCCTTTTCTCCACACAAACCTGAATTTAATACAAGATATCTATTATCTAGACCTACACTCACAATAAAGCATCTTTGCTTTTACAGAATTTCAATACTGACACCTCCTAAATATATTAAATTACCCTTGAACTAACCTTAACATCAGCATTCCCACTAGAACCAGTGACCCTAATGCATTCTAAATGCCTGAAGTTAAGAGGAAAAGAAAGTATAAAATGTTTTAAAAGTCAAAATACAACTGAACTATTCCCTGGGAACCCATGTGCACCAGTCTTTACAGAAAAATGCATTTACTGTAAAAAAACAGCCGAACCAAAAAAAACATGCAGAAAGAAAAAAAATATCTGTACTAAAATTCTCACCACTATGGAAGAAATATTATGTTTAAACTTGGTGATCTTGAGTTAGTTTGAAAACAAGAAAAAAAAACAACAACAACAAAACAACAACCAACCAAACAACCCACCCCCTAAACCAACAAAAATACCTCCACCTTACTTGTTTGGAAGCCCATCTTGGAATCTGTACCTTGTATTTATTAAGCCTGAGCCTGGTAGACTCAGACACTGCCAGGGCAGTCCCTTGCTCCCTCATGATGCCTAAACTTGTCACTTTTAAATGTCTTTGCTGCTACACTTTTGTCAGCTGCAAATCACCATCAATTGTTTGACCTAACACTGAAATAAAATAATCTCCAAGCTTTTGTCTCCCTTTTTTTATAAATAATCATGCTTTACTGCAAGACACTGAAGGTCTGTAGCTTCTGCTGGTAAAGCTTTATTGTCATTACTTTAATGCTTCAACATAAATTGATTCCTTGAGCTTCCTAGTTATTTTTGTACATCTTCTCTAAATTCCCTCTGCTCACTTTCCTGAGTGAATAATTCTCTTATAAAAGTGTATTTGTATCCAAATGACCATAAGTGTAATCTACTTGCAGGCAAATTATACTTAAAGATCAACCCTTAAAGACAGCAATTTAAGTTTTTTGATTGGATATTCATCTCCATTATGTCCTCTGTGTTATTTTCAGAAAGCAAAACATGGATTAGTTTTGGAATAACACCCTAAAGGTTGAAAAGCAGGAGCTGTAACAAAATTGTCTCACTGAGGGTCTTTGAGAATAAAAATGACGTTTGGGGAGTGCCATTGCAAAATGGGATTGAATATCAGGATGCAGGGCACACATCTTCCTCTATGCTGCTGCTCCTTCATCTTTCTGGCTTTCCACTCGTGGAGCTTCCCTGGTGTGGGCTGACACTGGCACTCCAGGCTGCCCTTGCACTCTCCCCTCACGGCTGGCAAGCCCATCCTTTTCTTTTTTTACAGGGGCCACAGACTCCTTAGACCCACGAATTGCTCTTCTCGTTGCTTAAATTCTAGCACAGTCGATTCTTTGACTGCAACTGAAGCTTCATTTTGCAATATCTTCTTACCATTTCTCATCTGCAGTTTACTCGCCCTTCACATGAGGAGCTAACGAGAAAGCCGAGAGAAACTCGAGTACTATTTGTATTAATTTATTAGAAGGAAGACAACTTTTGCTCAATATTAAAACCCTGTATTTTGGATTTAATGGAACATTCCTCAAACTGAAGGCCAGCAGAGAAATAAGTGGATTTTGGACAAAGCATTTTCTGCCCCCATGAAAACAGCAGCAGGAGACAAACTCCAGTGGTCAAAATTGGATCATAAAGATGAAAAACCATATGTGTTTCTGGTCTTTAAATTGCTACTCTACAGAGTGATAAGAGACATCATATAGAACCTTATCAGGATTTAATTTCCTAACAGAAATGAGAAAGGAATGTGCAAAGCCCCTCTTACATGATCTAGCATTAGATTGCAGTACATGATAAAAATATCTTAACAGGCATATACCTAAGGAAGATAACATTCCATCTCTTCTTCCTGAAGATGCTTTCTATATTACAAATTACAAATTCTTTTAAAAATAGCGTATTTCTGGTTTGCTGTGCATGACTGTCTTCTTCGGGAAATGTTTTCTGGCAAAAACCTCCTCACAGTTACTGTATCTTTTTAGTGCTTCTGTGATAATAGCTTGTAAAATGCTCTTAGTATATGAGGTTTATGAATGAAACCCGTCAGAGTGTATGTACTACAAAAACCATTGCTAAATGTCTTTGAAATTTAATTCTTGGCTGCACTCTAACTGTGTCATAAAGGTTCTATACTAAAGCAGCCACCACCATGTGAAAAACCTGGTTTGTATTTTGTACGTACATCTTTGCCATGTCATTCTGCAATCCCTTGCTGACTCTTGTATCCTAAATATATTTACTAAATCTCCCACATTCTATTCTATTTCTAATCTCTACCAACTACAACGTTATTTCCAGATAAACTCAAATTTCCAAAGGGTTTATTGTGAGCCACATTGCCCTTTTGATCAAGGAAATGAGTACGTTTTAACACAAATTTTATACTTTTCACATTGTGATATGTTTACTGCAGGGACGCTATAAAGAGCATTTATAAACAACGCAGGCATGTTCAGCATCCATGTAGGGCCTCTGGGAACAGCGGAGACAAGCAGTGCTCTGGATTTGGGACTACTTGCCCTGCTGGGTAATGGGCAGCATTTTAAAACAAGTGGCCGTAGGAAATGAGGCCTCCCCCCCACCCCCAGCGTCACCTTTTTTCTGCTCTGCAGATTTTGCAGCTTCTTCTCCTCGTGTTTCTAACCTAATCTAATTCTTAGAACCAAAAATACCTGTCACAACAGTCAGAACAGGATTATTTGCTACTGTGGCTGTGCTGTACCATAACACATGCTGCTCTCATTTTACAGCACTGCGAGTGCCATTAAAAGAAAGTTTTCCACGGCCATCTTGGATTTTTTGTTAGGTAAATTTAAAAAAGCTAATTATTAATAAAACACACTGGCATATGTACCCCTGGACAGACTAAGACTGTGGCCATCCTAGCTTGCTCTAACAAACTCCCAGTCCTACCCCCAATGCTTTAAAAAAAAAAAAAGGCATTTATAGTATATATTTATGACGCTGCTTCCTAGGAACATCACCGAGAAGGGTTTGGCTCCTTCTTCCCTGCTCTCCTCATCTACTGGGATGATGAAGCAGATAGGATTTCCCACACTCATCTCCGGCATGTCCCCTGCGCCAGGCTGTTCTGTGACTCTGCAAAGCACACTGCACATCTTGGGGCTGTGCCAAGTCTGCCTGGGAAGCCAGACTTCCAACCAGCTCCTCATGCCACAACCAAAATCACCCAACCTTACAGAAATAAAACGCTGACTATACTCTTAAGTACGTTTTGGCGTGAAAAAGCTTCAGATAAGTAAAAATTTCAGCAAAACCTGACCTTTCCTTGGACATACTTCAAGACTTACTGCAATGTTATGTTCCAATTATAGAAACGCCCCAAATGATTAAACGGATATTTAAATTTTAAAGATACCACCCTAAAGAAAAAATTTAGTTAAACATAAATGGCGTGATTACCTAATGGGCACAGCAAAACGTTAGGAAAGTGAAGTGTTTGGATAAAACAACAACGATTAATTTTTCATTTAATTTTTTTTCTCAAATATAACATGCTTCTGGAGATCATACTTAGTGAACATACTCGTGGTTCCAGGCCCACACAGTATTTTAATTCCATAAGGTGCGTGGGAGGTTTTTTAAATCCACATAATTTTGTGTTATTTTCTTTTTACATGTTAAGTTATTATCATCAGATGGAGGGGAAATTAAACATTCTGAATGTGTTAAAAGCCTTGGTCTTCTTGACTCCTATTACCAACTGCTAACTACTGCTAAACTCATCCATTTTTGGAACATGAACAACCTTGATAACATCAGATGAAGACAAAATAAAAATAGAGCTTTGGCAAATCCTGTGAATTGAATTCTGGTATCTCGGAACACCGTGTAAAGCTCTTGATTGGCTTTGCAAATGTAACTCACTATATTAATACTGAAGCTAACTCATTTCCTAACTTTGCTAAGAGCATCCAGAACTATAGTCATGCCGGAATAGTGAGGAACTAAATAAAATCCAGGCTATGAATATAGCTGTGATTTGATTTTTTCCTGGGAAAGGTTTAGGGAAAACCTTTCCAGACAAGGTGAAAATTATTCCTAAAAAACTTTATATCTAGTCATCCTTTCTTTTGGGGTACATTATATATGTTGTTTCCTCCTTTTTCAGAGAGTAGACAGTAAAAGCCATCTTTTTCATCACCTCAATTATTTGGCTTTTAAGATGACCAAAATTAAAAAGCATTTCTTTCTTTCTTCATACAGTCCTTATTTTGACATATGGTCCTGTACAGAGCACGCAGATTTCATCACTACTCAGACACACAGTAATAAAGATGCTTAATGAGCAGCAAGCCCAGTTTTTGCTTGTCTGGGTCACGTTTACATGGCACGACCATGCCTCTGATGCCTTGGGAGGAGGTCCCTGGAGCCCAGCCCTACACGGCAGGGGGAATTCTGGGCTCTTGAGTAGGACAGCCCTGTCCTCACCCACACATCTCTGCAGTACGTGCTGGTATGTACAAGGTGGCACCCCTGGTTTTTACAAACCCTCCAGCAGTTTTCACAGCAAACATGCTCTGCACAGTCAGTCAGCAGGATGAGGAGTGGGACTCCTGTCACCGTCACATCACAAGCACGAGGTCACAGAACTCCACAAAGACAACGGGCTCAGCTCCAGCACCCTCTGCTCCAGCTACTCCAGCTCCCATCCCCAGCCTCCCATCCCGCATTCCTCTGTCTGCCACACACTGATGAAGCTTCTGCCAGCCCACGAGCTCAAAAGGATGCTCTGATGAGGCAAGAATGTAGATGTTCTGTGGCAACACACCCAGGTGCAATGTCACAGGAGCAATCTCGTGACAAGGCAGATTATTACGTATGCAGGACCTATATACAACTACTTCTCCCCATTTCACGGGTGGAGAGTTGCCTGAGGCAACTCAAGCCAGCTGGGGAGGAGGCTGCAGGAGGTGCTTGTGTTCCCAGCCCTT
Organism: Tichodroma muraria; assembly: GCA_013390105.1. Taxonomy (NCBI): domain Eukaryota; kingdom Metazoa; phylum Chordata; class Aves; order Passeriformes; family Sittidae; genus Tichodroma; species Tichodroma muraria. Next base: position 83,656 of record WAAG01047150.1, read on the forward strand.
GCTAGGTGGTGGGAGAAGCAACATCCCTGTGAGGAGTCATGCTGGGACAGTGCCACAGGCTGCAGGCAGTGAACAGCACAAGCATTTCCATCACACAGCCAAGGTGGTCTGTCCTGCTCCTCAAGGCCCAGCTGAAAAGCCACCACTCACGTGCCCGGGCTGCCCTTGGCTCCCAGCTGGCTCTTCCGTGGCTGCTATAGCCTAACAATGAGCACACGATATCTCAGCCCAAAAAAGCTCCTCAGCTGCCTTCTGACATATACACGTGTGAAAAACAGTGACCAGAAACACCAGTGACAGCATCAGGGAGAGGCAGATGTAGGTTTATGTGTAAAGAAGGGTAATTTATGCTGGTGTGGGCACAATAAAAACAATTCCAGCATGCATTACGCAAAATCCTTTACTTTCCACAATTGTGTCAGCTCTAGAAAATCACATACGGTTTAGGTACTTTACTAATAGCTTTTATTTGGTGGAGCACTATATAAGCCTCTTTGCTACAAGGCGAGAGAAGATAATAGATAATTTTAAAAAGCATAGAATACTTTAAGAACCACCAAATACCCTGAATTAATTCAATTTCAGATAAAAAAAATAAAGCCTCAAATGTCAGGTGATCTCGCTGCAGTCATAAATATCTGGAAGTTGTGTTATTATTTAATGCTTTCCTCTGTTCATAAGCCTCTTAGAACAGAAGCACATTCTCCAGAGATCATTGGCTTACTGTGTACCTAAAGAAATTAAGCTACAGTTCAATTATGGTAAATAAATTTCATTTTCCCCCAGGAATGGGCAGGTGAAAGGGCTTAAGTTCAAATGGAAATTAGATTAACAATAATAAGAAAGTTATTTAACCCCTAATTTAAATAGTGTGGTCCTTGCACAGCTTTTCAAGAGCATTCACAACTAATGTAGAAAACAAAGCATATAGAGCATATACCTCAGTTTTTGTTATGGATTTTAAATCCATTTTCAAATCCTATCAGTGAACAATCATCTTCCATTTGTAGCCATGTATTCTCTCAAGTTCTTTAAATAATATTTAAAACCTAATGTAAGCAACATGCAGCATTTACTGATGTCCATCAGCTTCCTGTATCACCACCCAAAACATGATACAACTCAGCAACAGAAGATGTCTTTCTACTGGAAAACCTACAGTGCTTTGGCTACAACCTTTACTTTCCCTCTGCCAAATTACTTTCACCATAATTTTGATGAAGTTTCCAGATAGGAGTGTTTTGGGTCATTTTATCCTTACAGAAGGTCTAATAGAAACCAAATTTTTTTTCCCATTTCTTTTAAAGCTCCACAACATGTTGAATATTACACTAGGGATAGTTTTGCTGTTGCTGGTTTTGCCTTCAACAACATTGCAATTTAGTGATCCATAAAAATGATGAGGCCATACTTCTGGAAAGGACATTCACATCCTTAAATGCACACCACTGAGGGGCCCTATGGAAGCCAGTGAGCACCAATCGACACCAACTGAGGGAAGTAAGCCTTAAAGCCTCTACAAGGAGTTTGTTGAAACCAAGATACACAAATGCAAATCTGTTAGTAATAAGCAGAATTAGAAACTGGGGATCTGGATGGCTTTGCTGACCGATTTAAAATCAAGACTAAACCAGAGGTTGTCTGTGAACAAGGCTAACTGCTTCACAGAGTGTGGTACATCAGAAAGCAATTAAATCAGAGGCCTCAGCATTTGTTTTTGTTTGAATTGCAGTCAGTACCAGCCATTGACCAATAACAGCATTAAAATAGCAAGCAAGTAGTGTCACTGTTGGGCAAGAAAAGTGAACTAGCAAAGATTAGGAAATACACTGCAGTGGGAAGACAGCTAAGCACAGGCATCAGTTATTTAGGGATTCAGTCGTGCCTGCTGCCCACAACAACAACAACTCTCTCTGCTGTATTTTCAGAGATGAGCTTTCTGCCAACAGTAACGCAGCAGCTGCAAACTCCACTAAAGATTTCAGCTTAATTACTACAGGATTCCTCCAAGCCCTGCTAAGCACTGACCTTACAAGGGCTGGCTCGTGGCTCTGGAACAGTGTGTGCAGCATCCTTGCTTCTCTCTAACCAGAGCCATTAGATGTAGAAAGCTTCATTCAAGCTCTTGACATTCTCGCAAGCACCACCCCTGCTATTCCACCTCCTTCCAGCTCGGATATTCCTGTAGGCCACACACAATGGCATATAATTTCTTATGGTTTGTGCTGGCATCCTACAAACCCACATAAACCTTCTTGCTCCAGCACATGGCAACACATTTGTTGCCTCATCCTGCTCTTGGAGTTAATCAGGACCACAGCGTGTTTCCACAAGAAAGGAGCCTTCATTGTTCAGCTGAGAAACATAGATACACACATATATATTCTATCTATAGATGACAAATACATAGGTATCAGTAACTACTGCATCACTTTCACCTCCAGGGAACGCATAAAATATTAATGCTTTTATAATGTATTCCTGGATTGCAATGTATAATCTTATAAAGGATCTTACTGTGATTATCATACCAGTAAGTTATAGACAAGAGATTCTGGGGCATATAAAAAGCATAGTCAAGCTCTTATGGACAAGCTCTTGTTTTATACCACACGGATCCAAAACAATACATGGACCCCTGCAAACACAGGCAGGAAAAGAGCAAAACCCTTTTGACTGGCACAGGGATCAGCTGCAGCTCAAGGAACTCCCTGCTCATGCTGGTAATTTCCTCTGCCATGTTCCTGGTGATTGATTTTCACAAGTAGGAGTAAAACAGAATCTTGCAAGCTGAGACACTGCCTAGAAAATAAATCTTTGAATTCACCTGACAAAATGAGTCAAACAGCAATATCATCAGGACCACAATACAGCTTAGTTCACCTTGCCAAAGAATCTACTCAGGAACCTCACTCTTAAAGAAAAGCAGTTACGGCTGACAAAATGTGCTTTTAATGGCAAATAGTGCCAGGCTGGGAGTGCTGGTACAGTCTAATGACATGAGTTAATGCTGTATCAACTTAAACCCCACAAGGTTCTGGAACAATAGATCTGAGTGATGGAAAAATCTTCTTTGTGATCTATTGAAATCAAATGAAAGGGAAAAGGAAAGGCAAATAGGTTGCAAATACATCTGAAAGGAAATTTAATGAGTGAAATTCACTGTTCCTTTTCCCTTCACCACTTCCTGACAGCTTATTGTTCACATCTCGCTCAGGGCTATCCTTTTGCCTACTCATAAATGGCCCTGGTCCTTCTGAACAAAGCTATTTCTTGCTACCACTTCCCTGTGCTTTGTTATTTTAATGAAATAACAAGTTAGTTATCACAAGGCTATTTTCCGTTTAAAGTTAAACTGGCTGGCTAGTCATTACTTAGCAGTAGCAGAACAACTGTAAAGAGGGAGTTGTTGTCCTGAGTTCTGTGGTCCACTTTTAGTTTTTACTAAACAGTGGTGACTTGCGCTGCTCTCCCTCATGGTACCTAGAAACAAAGAAAACCCCTCCAAGATCATCTCCTGATGTTCAAGCATAGAAAGTTTGCTAATACTAAATAGTTAGACTTCATGGAGAATGGATGAACAGTATGCCAGGGGGCATCTAAACATGACATTTCATTCACAGCTCCGTGTTACTGCAATAATTGCTATTACAATAAGACTTATAAATGGATTTACAAGTAAACATGTTCCAAGCAATTGCAATGCACAGTGCTGTTGGGGCAACACAACATGTAAAGAAAGTTAAAAATCAAAGCCAATTTGCCACGTACCTAAAAAAGTCATACAACCCTAATGCCAAAATTAACAACGCCATTATGTTCTATTAATGTAATTCCCTTCTCTCTTCCTTTGGACATGCAAACCTATTTCCCAATCTCACAGCATCTCTATTTTCATCCCTTGCTGGTCCACACATTGCAAAAGAGTGCACACTTGTCTGCATCACAATGCTTTTACACAAGAGGTGTTTAGGGGGAGAACAGAGATAGCCAGAGGGGCAATTGTCTCTGCACCGATTTTGTATGCTCTGGGTGGAATTACTAGAGGAGGGAATGTACTATCACTTGCTAGAGTTGAGAAATGCCATCTGATGGAAAGGATGAGAAACAGGAAGTGTGGAGAGGTGTTAAATCCTTTTTTGATTTTGTTCCATATCCAGGTGAACACTTTAAAATATGGCAGCTGTAAAAACCAGAGCCATACAATTTTTCCAGACAATTCGTTTTCAGATCTGCCTTCATTCTTTTCCAGAAAGAATGTGAATTTCACCGAAAAACTCACATGCATCCAGAATAAATAATCCAAGGTTACAAATAGGGTAAAGGGTCAGATGATGTGCTGTTTTATGAGAATTAACGCCACATAAGGGAGCTGGAGAAGCAATCCAAGCCCCAATTTCTGACTTGTAAACCTTCAACTCAAATCTTCCTCCTCCTTTCAACGTCAAAAGAACTAGTGAAACACGGAGCTCTTCTAGTGACAGATTTGCAGCCTTTCTCTCAAACAGGGAAGTCTGAACGACACCAAAATATGGTTTAAGAGGTCTGGAATACAGAAAGCTGCTATAAAGGTCCACATACACGAATCCCTGTATAGCGTTCCTGGAATCAACTGGTGAATTGGATCAGTATGTGCAGCTTTTGTCTGTCCTAACAAGACAGAGGCCAGATTGGCAGGCTGAGCCTAAACTCTTTAACTCATGATGTCCCAGGCCCACAGAGCAGCTGAGCTCTACGTGACTGACAGGCAGGCAAAAGTGAAACATGCTTTCCTACTTGTGGGATTATATATTTCAGTATAGTTACTCTCTGTCTTTTTATCTTCATTTTCTCCATCTGATCAGGGCTCTCTTTATTAATACAGGCACCCTCTCTTTGACTTCCAGTAGAACAATATTCAGTAATAACCTACAAAGCAAGGCTTACACAGTGATCGCTTTGACTATGCAATCTCTAACATCAGAAGTTACAACAATTTCCCCTTCCCATTCCCTTTCTTCTCACTACAGAAGTCGAAATTTACATGCTTTACAAAGAGAGACTCACCTGCAGAATTACCAGGGAAGAAATTCTCAGGAGAGAGTTTTCACCAATGTCTCAGACTTACTATTGCCCAACCTCTGTGAGATCTCATTTCTACTGCTGTCACAAGTGCCCTACGTTATACCAGAAGCATCCCCTTATTTTTTCACTCTTTGCTTGCCCAAAGAAGACTTCAAATAATGCAGATGCCCACAGTAACCCGGTACCTTAAATCCATGTTTATGCCATGCCGTGCTGATATCACGTGGAAGCTCTGCCCTGCTGCAAAGCACATAAAGATTCAACTCAAATGGGGAGTGTGGGGCTCTTTAGTGATGACCAATAGCTTGTTGGTCAAAATTGCAATTTTATTTGCATCAAAAGCACATATACTATGTTTCGTGTTGACCATAAAAGTTTTTCCTTCCACTCAGTGAATGGATCACAACAAATCACCTGTAAACCTCTACAGCCAGCAGATGTAAGTGTGCTTTCTACCCCCTTTGAGCTGTATCTGAGGCCCATGAAAGTACAACCTGTTCTCCCCCCATCTCTCACAAATCTTGAAAATAAAGCGGTACCAGCTGCTTCAGAACAAATACCAACAGCATTCATTTTCCCTTAGACAAATATAACTTTTACACCACTTACAATGTTTTCCCACTTTGTTACCCTATGTTCATCTCCCTGCATAAAAGACTCTCAAACGTGATGTGGGTAATGTAGGAGGGAAGAAGTCTCCATCACCACTTGCCAGGGATAAGGCACTGAGGAGAAGAGACTAAGGGCCTGACAGCATCATAAATCTAGCTGCCCTTAGGTTAAAGAAAATAACCCCAACCAACCAACCAACCAGCAGAAATCCCTTCTCAGATCAGATTCTCTCCAGCTCAAGGGTTTCGTCTACCACATATGCCCACACACACCCTTAGAAGCCAAAGTTTTCTTCTTTTCCCCTTCTGTCACTGCTTTCTGGATTAAAGTCAGCACCATCCCAACAGCTCCCCACAGCCACTCTGGCTCCAGGACAGGCAGCAGCCAGCACTTGGCATCACATCCTGCAGCTCTTAGCACACCCCGAGAATAAAAGGGGAAAAATTAATCAGCTGTTTTAGAGTTATAGCAGATCTTGGCCATTAGCAGAAAAAAACTACAGGAGACAGTGCTGATTAATGCATTCCTCCTCTTTCTGCTTCTCAGTTAAGCTTGTAAAGGCTTGTCTGTCAACTCCTGTTCTTCCCAGCATCCATGGGGTATCCTATGATATAATTATCAAAATAAATTCAAAAAATGCTTGCTCTTCAACATCAACTATGTTTGTAGAGGACATTATAGCTCAGGGAAGAGGGAAAATAATAATAAATCTGCAACAGCAAGGACAGCAAATAACTGCATTCTCATAAGCACTAAGAGTTTTATTTGCCACACTAAGGATGAGATAAAGTTGTACCATAGGTATTCAAAGGAGCTTGAAAAAAGGGGGAGCAAAATATTTCTTCTCTTTCTCTCAAAAAGACAAAAGATGCCTCTGATTTTAGGGGATTGAAGTGGATTGCAGCATGACTGCTGTTCACCCAGTCCCAGCCCTGAAATGGAAATCACTGAAATACCCATTTATTTCCCTTCCAGCTGCATCACCTGGGAGCTGGAAGCATGTTACACGCTGTGATCTCTCCTTGTTTTCTTCCAGGCAGGGCTGAGGCTGGTGGCAGAGGGGATTAGGCTCTGAGCTCCACTGGCTCCAAGTGTGTCATTAGGATGACTCACACTGAGGAGGAACTGTGGTTTTTGGTGACTCACATGATGGCTAGTTTGGAGCTTAAGCCCTGCGCTCAATCCTTAGCTTGCAATCCCTTCAATAATCTTCTAATATGTAGTTTAGTTCATACACAGGCCAGCAGAGCTCCCTTCACTGAAATTAATTGGAAATGGATTGTGAAAAGCCACTCACATTAATCACCATGAACAGTAAAAAGGAAGTATACTTCTTGGGGTGGGTTTTATTTCTTTTTTCATTTTATCTTTCTAAAGCATACCAGAAGGCCTGCTAACCAAAGTCAGCACAGTGCAGTCAGAACCAGCAAAGGCTTTTCAGAAATCTTTGTAAGCACACAGCATCCCTGCATCACCAGAGGTAACAAACGGCCCAATTTAGGCTTGGGCAGAAAACAGCCCTTCAATGCAACATATCCACTCATCCCCCACCCCCAGCCTCACCTTCCTCTGTCCTGGAGACATAGCCAGATGGCTTAAAAAATGTGTGGAATATGACATTTTAATTATAGATCACCTGCAGTTAGACCAGGAGAGGCCTCTCTGAAGAATAAGGGAGAACAATTAAAGAAAAAAGAATAGGCTGGTTTCTAATTTTCTGTCTCCTCAGATGGCACGGGGGAAACAGGAGCAGGGAACAGACCGGATGACAGGCCAATTAAAGTTGTTCTTCTGGCCTGGGTGATGCTGGCACCAAGCCCAGATCTCATTCTCCTGGCATCTCCTTTGTGTCCTATGGCATCTTCCATCTGAGGAAAAGCATCTCCTGCAGCCCCACTGAGCCAGCTCAGGGCTCCAGCTGGCATTTCTGTTCTAAAGTTTTGGCATTTGCTTCAGCAACTTGCTGGACTCCACCTCTTCCTCCACCGTGACCAAGGAAATTATTTTGGTGCAAAGGAAGTGGCTTGAAAAGAGCATGCCATGGCTGATCCAGAAATGATGCCCAGCTCACCAGCAGAGCTGGTAAGATTTTGGGGCATCCCACGGCCACAGCTGACCTTACAAGAGCTGCTGTCCATCCCCAGGGGCTGAGACTACATCAGATTAAATGTTTGAGCTTTGCAATAGATCTTTGCTGTCCGCTTTTGGTTCAAGTGGAATTATCTTAGCATTGCAATCCATACATTTTCTGATACTACCAGTAAATGGTTTCATTCTTTGCATGACAGTTATTTCAGCTCTGAATTGCTCCCGATCAGTCGGCTTAATTCCATCAATAACAACCTAATAAACGGACTTTAATCTTGCAGAGATGGATACTAATGGCAGCTTGCTCTGGAGTTGCCTTTAATTAAAGCAATTTAGGCTCATTTCTGGTCACAGCCGAATGCTAGCCCACACCATCGAGGTTTTCTGCTTGAGATCCTGTAGCCCAGGCTTTGGGAGCAAGCCACGCCAGCAGAAAGAATTTGTATTTGCGGCCTGAAGTGGGAAACTACTCCCAAAGGTGTCTGAAAGATTTCTTTAGCCCTCAGTAGCAAATCGGCTCCACAGTTGCATTTTTTTTATATATATATAGATGGCTTGTTTTAAACAAATCATTAATTTATTTTTTTTTTTCAGTGACGTTTGGGGATCAGAAAAAAAAGTAAAGAACTATCACAGACACCAGTCCAGATCTAAGAAAGAGTCCAACACGACAAAATGCCACTGTTCTCTGAACATTTCCCAGATTTCACCCATTCCTTAAAAGAGATGGTGTTTTCCAACAGGTCTGATTTCAATCTGACCCAAGAATTAAATATTTCCTTTTTTTCTGTCCCCTTTTCAAGAGTCTGCCATGCAACAATGCCACAGTTTATTACTGTGCTCTTTTAAGGTCCAAGGTCTTTTTGCTCTCTCATCTTCAAAGTGATTAATTTGTCTTTTTTCTATTAGACCTTTAATGAGTCTGACACAGAAAATGAAGAGTGCAGATTGCCATGGTGGTCTGGGCAGCCTTCGGCAGCCCAAACAAGCGACTGCTCTGCAGCAACTCGAGCACTGCCAGGACAAATGTTCCATGAGCCTGGGAGGAGACAGATGCTGCCATTTTATTTCTGTCTTCTATAAATGAGGCTTGCCATTAAATCCAGGAAGAAAACAAGGACTGGTACAATGTTAAAAAAGATGAAAAGACATGGAGTATTTTGGGGAAAGCCATTTACAACAGAAGTGGTGTTGCCGTAGATGTAAAATCTCAGGCTAAACTATGGTCAGGTCAAGATGATACAGAGAAAAACCTGAATGCTTTCCCTGAAGATGCATATACCAAAATTTTCTCCACTGATGCCATGCTTAACCAATGTCAGGTTAAGTGATCAGACTGTAGAACATTCAACAAATTAACTTCTCTGAAGCACTTCCTAGCCAGAGAAATGCAACGCCGAGCTGTAATAGCAGCAATCACATTTTTTAACTGATAATTGAATTAATTACTGTAGACATTTAAATTTCATAGCATAAGATAAGCACAGAAATGTTAACATCCAGATATTTCTATCACCAAAGGCAAGTGCTAATTTTTTCAAGTCAATATTCCCATGGCAACTTTGCTACTGCCAACAAGGAATATGAGACAATGACACATATCAAGTGTGTAAGATAAGAGGGAAAAAGGGAATATTTAAATGCCTGCAACTTTTTAATTCAGAGAACACCAGAAAATAACAGATACACCCTCTTACAGTGATGAAAACCTGTGCTGTGTACCCCTTTGCATCCACTGACATACTCTGGAAAAGGTTACTCAGATGTTATGGGATAATCCCTTCTATTAGATTTCTAAATTGGAGAAGACAGCCATCTCTCTGGAATGTTCCAGGAGCAGGGTAATCTCACTTGACACCAGCATACAGGTGAGACAATGCATCTCCTCAATTTTAGGATGTGAAATTACTTGCACCTCTTGCCCTCTTGTTATTCCCTCTGATGGAGTCCTGCCTGTGCCTATAGACTCAGAAATGGAAAAATAAAATCAGGAGCAACTCGATGCATTACACAGCCTTCTTCTTTGCTGGCAAGAACATTTCAGGAAATTTCAGAAACTATATTATTCATAGGTATTTTCAGAATTTTTCTTTTGGTCTAGTATTTATCTTTCTTCCAGTTTTCTACCCCGAGACATTGCCAACAGTCAGTGACTTTCTTCTGTGTTAGCAAAAGTCTTCTGAACTTCTGTCTGATAACCAAATTTTCCCACAAAAATATAAAACCATTTTCCTAGAGTCTGAAACATAATTATTGCATGCTGTAAACTCGAGATACTTCAGCAACAAAATTGTCACATCAATTAATTGTCTGGGGATAGATGCACATATCTACTTCAAAAAGTTTTGCACTTTAGCAAGTATGTATATAGGAAACATGACTGGAATTGTAGCATTTATTCTGTCTTGAGGCATTTGCTTATGTCACTATACACAACAGGTAATTTTTGCAGCAGTGAAAGCAGGTTTTTATTTTTGTGATTAAAAAACGACAAGCCAACCGCAGATTAAGTTTAGATATGTCCTTCAAGAACATTGTTAGAAAATGAGAATTGTCAGTGAAATTCTGGGAAGATTTACACATTGTAAGAGGACAGCCTTCCATGAATTCTGACTAAAGAGACAAACCCATACATGCTGCAGGAAACGAAGTGGGAGAAGCGATACAGCATGAACTGTACCCAAAGATGGCCACTTCCTCCTCCAGCATAGTAAAAGTGGAGAAATAAAATTTCCATTTGATGTGGTTCCACATGCTGAGGAGGTCCAGCCAACACAGACACCCAAGGTTAGTGCACCATTACCACAGAAGTTAAGTAAAATTTTGGCTTCTTCCTGTCTCTGTAAATTTGCTATCAACAAAGCTACACCAACATCTGGGACCACAAGGCATCTTTCACTGTCTTTTTACACAAGGAAAAACAAGGTCGAAGAACCTGACATTTCCACATCTCATGAAACACTTCATAAGGATACATTCAACCTGGCTTCAAATATCCTTACAGTCACAAAGCAATTAAGAAGAGCCAAGTACTCAATTCTCAGCCTCAGTTCCCAGATTTGAGGATGCTAGTCAAGATCTACAGGGCACTTTGGAGTGAGTTCTCTATGTGGCAGCTGCAGCAGAGGAGAGGCACTGGAGTTTAGTCAACATAATCATCACAAACCAAGGACAGAGAGCACAGACACAACAGAGCCCCAGCAAAACATGGCCTCCAACGCTGAGTTCTGGAAATGTAACTAAACCTGAGCCCCACTGCTGCTCCAGAGCAGCAGCCCAGACGCCAGAGCACCTTTTTCAGCACCCATCCCTTCTAAGGAAGC
>WAAG01047152.1:1104-11840 GCA_013390105.1 Tichodroma muraria
TATGAAAATGTTTCCAATCGACTTGTGTATGTTATGTGAGTCAGAAAACATAAGAAGCTCAGATTTATTTCTTCCAATTAAAGTGTGAAAGTAACAGTGGTACTACACTACTACAAGTCCTAAACATTATGCACTGTCTTTAAAAAATTTGTGATTGCAAAACAGAAGACAAAACAGATGAATGTCTCCAAGCAGTGTGCTCGTATTTACTGGGAAAGTAAATACAAATAACTGGCTGCAAATTAGTGCTACAGAACAGTGGGAATGAAAAGCTGAATATTGTAAGGTTTTTTTTAATGCCAGCAATTGACACACATGTACTAAATGCAATTAAGCCTGGTAAAAATTGAGTAGTCCAGTTAGAAATTTTAAATTAACTACAAAATTCTGCAAATTAAGTAAAAGCAAATAAACAAACAAATTTAAAAAAAAAGAAAAAAGAGGCATTAGGTATGATGAGTGACAAATTTAAAAGCAGGAGATCTTGTGCAATGAATTAGGTAAAACAATATGATCATTCTAAAGCTCTAGTGGACCAAATAAAAAAAAAATAAATTAAAAGACCACAGCATAAGTGCAATTACAGTACAATCCTGGTTTAGCACCAAGTGAGCAACTGGGTAACTTCACCAACTAGAATTGCTTTGGTTAGTATCCAAAACGTATCATTATAAACCTATCATCTGCACAGCATTTACTCTCAGAAAGCAACAAAAATACTTTTCTTCAGCAGCCTAAATTTGAGCCTTATTAGAATATTCTACATTTTGAGCTTTAAAGAAGAATTTGTATCAATTAAAATACATTAGCTCTCACATAAATTCCTAATCAGCATGATTAGATTTTAAAACTGATCAACCATTTACCATCTTTTTTAAAAAGAACAAACAAACACCACCTTGGTCTGATAGTACCACCAACTACCTTGCAGGCTAATTTATGAATTAAGAGGACAAATACTCATGGTGAGAAAGAACATTCTAAAAGGCCCATTCCATTATGAAGCAGTTTTAAAACTGTACAAGCTTCTGACACTTTCTAAATACAATTCCAAGGGAAAAAAAAAATCATGGCTCTGAAATCACCCCAATATACTACTGGCATCTCCACTCATCACTAACCTCTGCCCAACTTACCTGCTGAACCTGCCACACTCACCTTAACTACAAGTAAGAACTATCACCTGTTCCTCACACTCTCTGAACTCATTTGATACCACAGAACACTGATTTAATTGGACTACAAGCATCGCACACGCTCAAGTGAAAGTGCTCGCCGGGGGGGGAGAGAAAGATAAATAAAATCCAAAGGTATTTTTTAGTTTAGTCCTTTTAAGGCATATCTAACATACTGAGCCTACGTCTGCAGACACGGGCCTGATGAAAGACCGAGATGAAACGGGCTGCCTTTCTCCTTGGCTAAGAGTTCTCTTGCGTTCCCGCACTAATGCCTTCTGATGTCTCTTCATTCTTTCTAGCTGCTCCTCTGCACTCATCTTGCCTCTTTGGTGGTCTCCAGAGTACAAACGTTCCAAGGCACTCTTTGGTCTCTCCTGGAGAAGTCACAAGGCACACAAAATACATGTTGTAATTAATACTTTATAAGAAGTACACAAAAAAAATGAACTCCTTCTCCTATCACATCACAGATCTAGATCATCACATCTAGAAATTTTATTCTATTAACTTTGCATTTCTTTGCATATTTCAACTCTGTATTTCCTATTAGTAGTGCCGATTTTTGGTTCTAAACTTTGTTTTATAAATCTATTTGAAATGCAGTAAGTTGTTTGTCTGTTTTCCAGTTCATTTAATAAAGTGAAAAATTGGAGACTTTGTTAGATCACAGCTTTTGGTCCTCTCCCAGGCTACTGCAATCCCACTTCCTGCTACACAAAATATACTCTGGCCTTAACTATTTCAAGCAGTTCAGACATTTGCTTTCAGAAGTTTATTTAAAACTTACCTTGGACCTATCCCTTTGAAGTGTTGCAAATGATGAAATGGTAGATGACTGGTGCAGTCTGGAAGTTGATCCAGACAAACCTTTGTAAGGAGAAAGAGAATGTCTTAAAATCAAATGACAGACAAAATAAGACAAGTATCAGGTTGCAGTTTTTTTATTTTATTGTACCGTTCCTGTGGAATTCTGGTCACTATTTGAGCACCATTTTTCAATTCAGAAAATCATAAGAGGCATGAAATTTCATTTCAGCCAAACATAATGCACTTAAGGTTGCTACTGATCAAAATTCAGAAAATCTATAATAATTTAGAAGTTTATATTAAATGAGGGATAGGTTGAACTCAGCTGTACAACAGTAGATAGACTGTACAAATAATCACATCTATTAAGAAAATAAAACCTTAACATTCACAGTTAGAAATAAAGAAATAAGAAGTGAATGGCTAAGAAATTATCTGCTTTTGGCCCCAATATCCTCATCTCCAAAACAGTTACAGGACCGTAGCACAGTGGGGGTGGAATGCCAAGTCAGATGTAATGTTTGGAGCACTATACTCATATACTTTAGCAGTAACATTTTAATGGCAATACAGGCATTTTAAAAATACTTGGAGTTTGCAGAAGATAGCACAGAAATTACGAGGAAAAATAATTGTGAATATAAGAGACATTCTATTAGCCAATTTCATGTTTTGCTATGGGGTTTTTTAAGCCTTACATATTGAGTTGCTTTGCCAAAGGCTGATTGTCTGTTAACAGCACCATTAAGATGCACAAAATCCCTAAACTTCCACTGAACAGACAGTCTAAAAACAGATCTGGTGATAACGATCATCTCCAGGAAATCCTATAAGAGAAAAGCTCCTATACAGACAGTACTGTTAAAGATCAACTCCATAAATTCCTGGCTTACCACGGGTAGGTAATGTCTGGTATCCACTGTCAGGGCTTATTAAAGCACTGGAAGGGTGGCTGAGGTCACCCCCTATCATTGCTAGCTCTGGTTCACTCATGTATGAACGCAGTTCCACCTATACAGAAAAATACTCATCAGCTCAAGTGACATCACAGACAGCAAGTTTTGATAATCCTAAAACAAATCCCAAAGCTTTGTTTCTGGATTGCTACATCTCTCTCTGCCAACATTATATGGCATAGATTGTTGTTATTATTATGTCATTACTCTCTCTCTGCCATTCTAGATCACGATTACTTTATTAAAGGTCATACATTATTATATTTTACAGACAACAATAACGTGTTTTATTCAAGGTTCCCATATCTTTGACATGCAGGGTGTACAGGAGTGTGAGTGCTCACCCTGTAATCTCCATTGACATACTGGCCGAGTTCTCTGTCTCTCTTTCTCTCGTCTGACTGACGCTTCAGGCCCCGCACCGAGGTGTGTCTGATGACACTGGCTTCTCTCGGGAGGGGTGGGACAGCTGGTGGCTGATCCTCAGGACTGTACAGCTGAGGGAGAGGAGGTCTGGGCGGTGCTTCATCTTCCTGGGAACAGCAAAGCACAGGGATTTGGCAAAGAGCATGAAAACAGTCTGGCATAAACTGCAAAATAAAGGTCAGTGCTTTATATGAGTTAACTGTGACTGCTTCGGCATGCTCTCCTCTGTCCACACCAGAAGCTTCAGGCTTTAAAGCCCAAAAGCAAGACCCAAGAAATCAACCACTAAGCACTTCCAAGGAAGGCTCTGAATACTAATATGCTCTAAAACCAGTCTATGGCCACTGTACCATAGGCTCCACATGTATTGTGCTGCAAGTGCTACTGCTCAGTTCCAACACAAACACGCGCAGCGCCTCCCGCTGCGCCTCCACACCGTGCGCGCTTCCCAACCACGACACTTCCACTGCTCCTGACAGAAGGGACACGGAAACTGCTGAAAGAATCTCACAAGAGCAGCACTTACAACCTTTGGCTTGAGCTTGACTGGTGACTGAAGAGGTGGCTCGATTTTTTTCAGCTGCTGTGCTTGGTGCTGTGTCCTAGTCTGGAAATAAGGCTGTGGATACAGCCTCACCTCCAGGGGGGATTTAACCGGACTGCGTGGAGGGCTCTGTGAGACTGAAAGTCTGCTCTCCACAGTAGCAAGGGAAGCTGGTAAGGAAGGCACTGAAGACTGAGAAAATGAAGGCACTGTTTTTCTCTCTAGAGGAGAAACAGACAAAAATATTTCTTGATGAGGATCCAGCAAGCCTTTCAGGCCAAAAATAAAACCACGTGGCTCAGTATCATCCCATAAAATTCCTGGTGGAGCGCAGTGGCAGCAAAGGAAGGAAAAGCCTTTGGAAGTCATATGAAATCAGTCTGTAAGCTGCATCTGGCCCCATGCCACAGATTCCTTAAGTTGCCTACAGATCTAGACCATCTCAGAACTATTTTATCTCTGTATGTAAAAGGTGAGGGAAGATACTTTAAATACAAAGTGAATTTTGCAGTAGGCGTTCACAATCTCTTGCTATCCCAATGCATTAGGTCCTGTCTTTGAAACGTAATAAAGCCACTGCAAGGCAGACCACACACACTTTCCCTTCTTCTCCTCCAGAATTGATGTTACTCTGCCCCCCAAACACCTGCCTGAACAGGGAGGGGAAAGGCAACTGCAGCAAGGGAGCTGGGCTGCATCCAAGGGGAAAAAAAACAAACCCAGAGAAAAAAACACAGAGAAAAGCTCTTGGACAGGATGCAGAACGGATGCTACACTGGTAAGGGCCCGGCATGTGACAGAAATCCCTTCTGCAACTTGAAGAATTTAGCCCATTACTGTTTTTGCTGTTCTCTTTTTTTTTATGGCTTGTTACATTTTAGCACCATCAGTATGTGAAAACAAACAAAAAACCTTTCTGTCGCCTCAAGCAAGAACACCAAGTTAATGTGCTCAATCAACAAAGATTTCTGACACATCAACAGCAGAATTAACTGGATTCTCTGCAGCAGAACAAAATTCCAGATTGTTTGCACAGACCCAAAGACTCAGCTGCATTGGTATAGTTTTTATTTTTTCTTCATGCTCTCCCTTACCTGGATTCTTTATAGAGTCTACTATGGTTTTGTAGTTTGCTTTATTTGCACTCAAGCCAGCTGTAACATCTTCAATTCTCCACAAGTCTTTTTGTATTTGTGTTTTCTCCTGTTGTTTGCAGTAAAAGAAAAAAAAAATCAATTATACCTCAGTTTTAATTTATTATGGGCCTTTCCTTCTTTTGATACAACTAAACTACTATTTCAGAACTTACATGAAAACTTAGGAGTTTAGAAATTAGTTAAATAATTATTTTAAAATAAAAATTAAAAAAGACAAAACACCAACAAACATATCTTGTCCATAAAATTTATTAGAGCATTTTCTGTCTCTTGAAAGACTTCCTATCGAAGACAGGGGAAAGAGACAAGTCTGTATTTTTCTAGAATACTGTTCAGATTACAAAAACATATTTTAATGTTCTACATAAAATGAGCTTCCAGAATCTTTTAATTTGAACTTTGTTCTTAAATCCTATACCAATCAAACTTCAGACTGCTAAAGCAGCCTTACAAAACATCTTAATACGTTCTAGGGGAAATATCCAGTATTAAAAAAGAAAAAAAAATAAAAATAATGCCAAAACTCAGAAGTGCTGACAATTTTAATTTCTGCTTATATTTGAGGTGTTAGACCATGATGTATTACAGGTTAAAACAATATATTGCTGCTGCTCCAGGACTTGGTCTCATCTAGCATCCTATTTGCTTTACCAAGGCTTTCCAAGAGGAAAGAAAGAAAGGGAAGCCTTGTCTACAGACTGGACTTTGCCTTGAGCTGCATCTCGCAGCCTGGCTCCTGAAGCCTCCATTTCAGTCCTTCTAATCATCTTAAGTAGCTGCTGTCATCTAATTAATTAAAGCCTGGTAAAAAACGATTCCAAAAACTTTCATCAAGAATAAACTTAGTAAAACCAATACTATTAAAGAAAGTGAAGGCAGGGAAACACTTAAGTTAAGAATTGCTTACAAACTGCTGAAGAACTCCAGAAATTCATCACTTGCCATGAGCTGTAAAATAGCTACTAATTAATCCTATAAGGCTGAGGGTGAAAAAAATCTTCAGTAAAAGCTGTTACACCTCATAGAGCTAAGGAAGGCATATAAATTGCTTTCCACTTTCTGTCTTAAATCAGGAAATACGTTCAGCCAGGTTACAGATCAGCAAACAGGGTGCCAAGAACACAAACATTTAAATGATGGAGAATGTTATTTGCCTGTAGTAAACTCACTCGATAGATAGGACATATTTTGAAAGATTGTCAGGACACAAACTATAAATTTGCACATTTCATTTCATTTTTCTGAGATTAATCATACTACAAGGAACCAAATGATGGATTTACAATAATCAAGCCTCAGAACTGGTGAAAAAACCACTACGTTGCACTGAAAATCCTGCTTCCGAAACCACACAGAAAATGTTTGATTAGCAATGTAGAAAAGTCAGATCTTTTAATATTATTTCTTCCCATTACTTAGACATTGATGTGAAGAGAACATTTTAGATCTAAAATGGACCCAGACCGAACGATAAGCAAATGAATTAATTTTAAAATTATGAAAGCCAAGATTGCTGTTTACAGAGGGGTATAAATATACTTTATTGGCAAGTATGAAAAGGTAACCTGGAGAGAAAATTTTATTTCTCTAGCTTCCTTCAAACAGAAACGTAATTTACACTGATATAAAACCAGAGGAGAAACACTTAGCAACTAAGAAGCTATCACTGATAAAATAACCCATCTCAGTTAAATTCAGCACGCCAGATCCTCCCCAACCCTTAAGCAAAAGACAATTGAAGCTACATGCTAAAAAGCAAGAAATACTCTGACCAAGCTGCTTAAACATTTAGGTCTTAACCTCTTAATTAATGCTGCATAGAAACAACATCAGGGGTCTCCTNATCAGTGGTCTCCTACAGCAACTTGAGACTGCAAATTTACTGAATTTTTAATAACATTCCATGAAGACTGCGTTTTTTTAAAATACAGTGTGTATTAATTTAGTGCTATTGGAAAATGCTAGATAAACAATCTTGAGTCTACATGCCCTTGGGCAGAGATAAAAAAAATTCTATTATGGGTACTTCAAGTGAGACTTCTTCGAAGGAACACAGGTTTTTAGAATATTCAGTACTTTCTGAAAAAATCAGTTCCCCTTAGAATCTCCAAAATAGGTATTCAGAAACATTTTCTTAAAACGTGGCCAAACATATCTGTGCATACTTATAAGTATGGATATATAAACGTATACACACATACAACTGATAACGTGCTTATGGCTGTGTGTGTATTTATAATTAATCACTTATGTGATATGAGATGATAATCAAACTGAATTAGCATTTTTTTCTGTGCAAACCACATTCCCTTCCATATGTATTGGTGAATCCCATGCCACACATCCAGTATTTTAAGCATGTTTAACGCCTAACTGGAAACTTTCTAAGTAGTCTAAAAGGGTGTATTTTGTTTAAAGGTGTAATTTGCCTTTCTTAAACTAAGTAATTTCATACAAGGAGCATTTTATTCTAATATTCCCCTGGGAATTTTTCTTTCATATATATTCTACAGCTGAGCTCAATTACACATGCTGACTTCCAGAAACTGAATCTCTTCCCCACACCCCCCCAAATGAAAATTGCCCCACACCCCACTAAATGAAAAGGAAAATTTACTTTGAAGATTGATGCAATCAAAAAAGATTTTACAACGCTTGCTTTGATACAAAATATTTATTCATTAATAGTGAAAATAAAAAGGCTTCAAATTCTATCCGATCAGATATTTACTGCAAACAAATAAGCTAAAAATTTAACTAGTGAGCTCTTTTGGTCCAGAATATTTGGAAAAGTAGACTAAGATTTGAGAAAAATGTATACATTAACTGTGTTGCTTGTGTTCTGTTCACACAAAGGAAAAACAATGCAGTATTCCCTGAGAATAAAGTCACCAGTTGTAAGCAGGTATGTAAAAATAATCTGGTATTCCACATCCATTTCAGCAAATAACTGAGCTTCAAACAAAGCTTCTTTTTAAAATTTGAAACGGAATAGTTGATTTAAAACTGAGATGCCTTTCAATTACTGATGGCTGTTAAACACTTATTCCACTTCACAAAACAATCTGCAGAGATAAATCTTCCATAAATAGAAGAACATGACAAAGAACAAGTAATGACAATAACAACCAGTGACTGATGCTCTTAAAATGGATAAAGAAGCCAACAATGTCAGATCAAATAAATGGAAGACTAGGAAGTCCTGCACAGTCTTATAAATTAAATACGTTATCAATGTCAAGATGTCAGCATGTAATAAAAATGTAATAAAATAATGACAAATTTGCATAGACAACTTATGAGAAACTGTGGCACTATTGCATGTGCTGCAAGACAATGTAGTGTTTTTTTTCAGTGCACAGCCATGCTGCTACAGTGCCTGAACTCTGCAAACCAAATTACATGACAGCTGAACACACTGAAAAAATGGCAGAGAAAATTTCTCTTATGAAATGGTAACTTGAAGTTCAGACTAAATCATCCTCTGAGTGTTTACAGTGCCTGGAAATGGACTCACCTGAGATACCAATGAACTGTTCATCTGCTCCTGTAAGGCTTTTTTCAGTTGGCTTACATCCTTTTCTAATTTCAGATACTCATTCCAGGCATTTTCCATTTCCTGTTAACAGAAGGAATACCCTAATAGAGTGCAAACTTCAAAACCACTTTCTCCATCCTCTAATTGAGCACCAAAGTGTTTTGAAGTTACTGTTGTTCTATTGTAAAAAGAAGTAAAGAATCCAGTTTAGTCTACATTGTTGCTTAGCGTTGATTATATACCTGAAAACACTTCATAGCTTGCAAGATCAAGTTAAGAACGTATAGTTAAAAAACTCTGGCCAGCTTCCTGACACAAAACCAAATTGGCATGTAACAGAATCTCTGCATCAGTACAGCCCTTTTTACAGTGACTTGCTATTTATGCCCACAAATACAATTTAAATGCTTACTGTGAAAGTCATACGTTTTCTACAGACACAAACTGACTAGATACTTATTAAATAAGTAGATATGGATTTTATAGACACAAAGAACTAGGTATTATTTAAATAATACTGTCATTTTAGTGATCAGACCTTACTACAGGGAAGATGTCCATGCAATTCTAGAAACAGTCTCACAAAGAGCTAGTCTCATATTCATGAAGAGGTAGTAACGATGGAGTGAAAACAACGCTAAATTACATTTAAATTTTATCAAGTTATAATACAAACGGTAAATCTTTACTGAAATATCAACAGATTTTCCCAATTCCTTTTACCCTGGAAAAACATCCTGGAATCACATTTATATTTTCAAAGGACTAGCTGAAAGATTTGCAATTTAAGCCCACACTTAAAATATAAAGATATTGAAAAGGTTAGAGGTTTTTGTTTGGTTTGGGGGCACGGGAGGCAGGCATTGAAAAGTAAAGCTGGAGAGATTGTTTAATTTTTTTGTTAACTTTTTTTTTAGTATCCTGTACCTTAACCAAAACTGTTCAGAACAGGTCTTAACTCCCCTATCCAATGACCAATACAGTTTTAGTCTAACTGGGATTTTAATTATGGCTTTCTTGAAGCAACCAAAACCACGTACCGTTGAAACTTTGGATATTTCAGCCCGAATATGTATAAGGTCCTCTTGCAAAAGTCTCTGCTGGTAAGATATTTTTTCTGCATGTTGTGGCTGGTCCTTGTACTTATCCATCTGCCTGTGTAAAACCTCCAAAACAGACTCCAGCTGATCCTAACAAAGAAGATGGGAGTAAGTCTACAACATTTACATGGAAATTTATGCATCTACTTCAGGAATACGAAAGGTGTTTTCCATGCCCCAAGTCTTCCCTACAAATCAAGAGAGGTTAGGACTGGCCTCCTGTTTTGGAGACTCACAAGTAAACAAAAACTGCGAGAGCCTTATAATTACCTATTGTATCAAAAATTATCTGATATTTTCTATTAAATCTTCCCATTAAGCAGCCAAAACCGTTGAAAACACAAAGCAGTGAGAGGGGAATTTTTCTGTTTACATGCTGTACAAAAGTGTAATTTACAGTTTCAGAAAAATTCCCTTAAGCAGTATAGACCCATGACAGCACTACCAAAGCCCAGGACGAGCTGTTTGTTTAAGGACAGGTTTTCATTCACTGCTATGGGTGAAACAGTCATGTGAGGGTTTAAAATATTGTCTAAAACATGAAATGGGACCAATTCATTTAATCAGGAGTAAATAACATGGAATTAATTTTGCACTATAGCTCTTTGTAGTAGTTTGGCCGTGATTGGCCAATGTGTATTACTGACATTTGATAAAACCAATGAAAGCGTGGGTACGCCTTTTACGATACACCTTTTTTAAATGCAAACCCGGGAATCATCGCTCTCTTGGTTTCCGGCAGAGGCTCAGGTAAGAGCTCCTGCCGAACATTCTCTGCTCCCCCTCTCCCCACGTGGCCGTCGGGCCTGGGGGGGAGGGGGAAGCAAGTCAGGCTGACCGGGAAAAAGGAAAAAAAGACCGCAGAGCCAAACTGTGAGCTTCGTTGCTGATATCTGGCTGATGGAATTCAAGTTTTCTTCTCCTGAGCATGGTCGGTGAGAGAATTTTCCTCAGGGCTGTCTTGGAGCCAGGAAAGATCACGCAGATCGGGCGGGGATGGCTTTTCTGAGTGGAGTTTACTCTGGACTAA
>WAAG01047158.1:0-61230 GCA_013390105.1 Tichodroma muraria
GCCCCGTAATTTCGAAGTTAAAATAATTTGCAGGGCAGGGATCATATTTTCGGTTCCAGCCTTCCTTGGCAGATGCCTGTTTTTCAAACCAAGACAAGATGTTATACTAGCTCTTAGTCTGATCACATGTTTGTTGCCAATTAGGATTCACTGAACTCTTACCATTTTTTGCAGCTTTCAAGCCGGTGGTGACTCATGCAGATGTAATAAGTTTCTGACTAGCTGTTTATGTAGCCTGCTCCAATGGGAGACTTACTTGCAGATAGATCTCAACAAGTTCTACCCATCTCCTATTCACTCTTTATCATGTTGCAGTGTGTAATTTGCTTGCTAATTACACTGTTTGCTCCCTTCTTGGATTTATGAAGCTCTTTTAAAAATCAGTAGGTTTTTATAATAATGCAGGTTGATGTGCTCTCTTGGAAAAGGGTAGGAGGGAGAAGGATTTTTGGGTATCAGGTATACGCCCGTTGTTGAGAGTGCTGCTGAAAGGCTAAAATGTAGCAGGAAAAGCCTACACAGAATAGATTAAGAGTATCCAGCTGAGAGGTAGGAGAATATCAAACTTCACAGCCCCAGGATGACCCCAATTAAATACCCATACTCAGTCCCGCCAGTTGTAGCCTCTCCCACTGCCTGGAGTTGGTGAGAGCCTCTGCCCAAGGCAGAGCTGAGCCAGGGAATAGGAAATGCTGGGCTGTAGCTGTTCCATCTCCAGCTCATCCACTTCCTCATTACTTTAATGGTAACTCTCATTTCAGCTGCTTTGCAGGATATGCTGTGGCAGCCTTGGTGTGAGTACCCTGATTCTGAAGGGAAGGTAATCATGCTTCTCCCTGACAGCTCTGTGTGTTTTCACCCTGTTCCAGGATCTCCCTCCCTTGGCTTTGATGCTTCAAATAATGACTGCTCATTAGCACAGCAGAGCCAAGCCTTAATTTCCCCAAATCAAAAGCTTTTTCTGGCTCTGCAGTTTGTATGATCTGTCCAGAAGGTGTGTGTACTGAAGCTGTAGAGAATAGGTCTGCCTCATCTGCATCAGAGTTCTTTGTGTGTTGGCAGAGAAATCACTTATCATGTCTTTGCTAGATATGAGCTTTTGCAGGTAGCAAGTGAGTTCAACATGGACTCTTTCTGAAACTGAGAGTCTAATCTGAAACCTTTCACTTTTGGAGTTTGCTCATCCCATTGAACCTTAGTGATGCTGTCCTGTGGTATCTGCAGCACACACTGCTCCCATCCTGCAGCTTTGCTTCAGATACTGCTTGCAGCAGATATCCAAACCCCCTAGATGGGCTCTGTATCATCCTGCACACTGTGGGGGTTTGGTACCTTATTAGTTCCTAAAAAAAGAGATCATTTTCCTTGGTTTTTCAGATATAGGGCCAAAATTTTGCCAGTTCAGTTACAGATGCTCTGGCATTACTGCATTGTTACAGTCCATGGGGGTGGAATTTTGCTGGTTGGATTCCTCATGCTGCAGTGCAGTGGCACAAACCTTGTCTTGGCTTATCTCCTCAGCACATCTTTAGGACCTGAACCACGTGGTGCTGCTGCAGGACTGTCCCTGTGTCTATCCACCACCTCTGCTTCCCCCAGGAGCACCATGATCCCTGGGGCCTGATGCCAGCAGGCAAGTCTCCCAGAGCAGAACAAGTGATGAGGAGTACAGTGTGCGATTTTCATTCAGACTTCCCATGACAGGATGAGATTTCCCCCAGCATGGAACCATCAATACTC
The DNA here is from genome assembly GCA_013390105.1 of Tichodroma muraria. Taxonomy (NCBI): domain Eukaryota; kingdom Metazoa; phylum Chordata; class Aves; order Passeriformes; family Sittidae; genus Tichodroma; species Tichodroma muraria. Next base: position 1,741 of record WAAG01047158.1, read on the forward strand.
TTCCTTTGTGCTACCGCCCTGCTCCCTCCTAAAACTGCCTGTGTCCAATTCAGCAGTGTATTTCAGGAAATGCCAAGCTGTTTCTTTGTGGTTGTTTATGGCTTCAAATGTTTTTCCTTTTACTGCATACTTCAGATGCAATAAAAGAGAAATGAAGGGGCCATTAAAGGAAAATGCTCTTCCCTGGTATTATCTACTCTGTGGGATGTTTCCAGAATTGCTAGTGAATGAATGCTGCCTGTAGCCCTGCACCATTTGCCTTGTTACTTACAGGATGCTCTCTTTGCTAGCTGGTGCCCCTTTTCTGGGCTGATTTCCCACCCCTCCAGCCTGCAGAGCACTGAGGTCCTGCCCACAGGGGGATCTTTTGCAAGAAGGGAAGATGCTGGAGCCTGTGACTGGGGGCAGCTGCAGCCAAAGAGCAGCTGCTACTCTGGGTCCTTTTTGAGCCAGGCCAGTTGGTCTCAACCCTTGCTGAAAAGTCCCATTCCTTAGCTTTCCATGTTGCTACTAAAGATTGGATACTCTGGGAAGCAGGCCTGGAGCATAAACCTTATCCTTATGGTTTATGAATAGAGCTCCTTCTAAACGTGTAAATCATGAACCAGCTCTGCAGCATGTCCTACATAAGTCTGGGAATCTGACAGAAAAAAAAAAAAATCATGTAATGAAAATTGGTCTGACCCACATGCACATAGAGCATTTTTTGGAGTGCAGGGTTTCTGCATACAGTCTCCTTAGTGTTAGGGAAATTCTGGGTTGAGCCTGGTAACTCATCAGGGGGATGCAAAAAGGCACAATCCCACTGTTAGTGCCCTTTGCCTGACAATCTTCATGAATCAACTCCAAAGACATTAAAGAAAAGCAATTGGGGACATATTAGCAGGCAAAGTGACACATCTTTCCCTGGTCCTGGAAACAACTGAGTACTTTGGAGACTTCCAAAACAACTCAAGTGGAATGTAATCATTCTCTGTGGAGGCCTGGGACAAACAGCATCAAACTGGAAAATGGGTACCCTCAGCACCAACAAACAGATTCCCCTTTTTTTCTCTCCAGCACTGATGTAGAAGGCAATAAATGATGAGATCACCATTGATTTCCTAATTACAGCTCTTGCCTTGTGACTTCTGCCATCTGCTAGGGGTGAAGGTGCCTTGAAGGCATCATTATTTTAAATTCTACTTCATAACAAATAAAGTATTAAAGAAGGACAAGATGACCTTGTCAGACAAATTTGATACTGGTTTTCTGATTGTTTTCTTCATAGCAAGTTTATGACAGGTTTATAACAAATGTGATTGATTAAGGTAAAAGGATTGTAGGAGAGTCTCTCCCAGCCTGGCAGATCTTTCCTACTTTGAAAATAACATCATGAAGAATTTATAATCACCAGCAGTATACTTTGTAGTCAGCACTGAATTGGTGTAGAATAAGCTGATTTTAATGCAACTAAATACAAGTCAAGGTACAAGGCAAAATAAATGTAGGCTGTGTAGGAAAGATAGTGAATTTGTTGCTTTAACAGAGTGCTTCAGAGGAAAATTTATGGTTTACAGTTACCAGATGCTTTAGTGTTTGCAATGGCCCTGGGTATCTGACTTGGGGATCTGATGTCTGCTCAGTGAGAGCCAAAAAACTGAACTGCTCTCTGTCATCCGTGCTGCAGAAGTGAGAGGTGGCTGAGCAGCTCCTGGCACCACTGGTGCTCCCACAGCATGATCCTGAACCTGCTCTGGCCCTTACAGATGCAAGAACTTAATCCTTGGCTCTTCCTTAGCCCAAAAGTCACTGTCACCATGTGTTGTTTTTGTTTTCAATCTAGCAAAGTCTTACAAATCCTTCTGCTGGCAGGAACAGCTCTCTTCGTGCTGGTGCTCAGAACTGTCAGTGGGGACTTAATTTGTCTTCTACAATTTGCAGCTCTGTGGTCTCACCACTCCACACGTCACCCTGTGGCAGTCAATACTTTTAATGGGTGGAATTGGCAGTGCTCTTGCTTAGGCAAGGAAAAATCTGTCTCTGAGACTGTCATTAGGAGACAGCTTTAATAGTGCTACAGGTGAGCTCACAGGAGAGAAAGGGCTTGCACTGCATGAGAAACCCTGTGTGAGTCTGGGGGCTGCAAGCACAAGACTGAGCAGCAGCTGTGGGTGCTCACAGCAGACCTCTCCTCTGCACTTCACTGGGAAGGGACCACTGGCCAGAATTTCCTTTTCTCTTCATCCATGATTTGAGCCAGCCCTGGAACATTGTGGTGACAGCAGAACCTGACATTTTCTGTCTGATAATGGCAGAGCAGTGGCCCTGGGCTGTAGAGATGTGTTTGGCTCTCCAGCACTTTCTGTGATCTGTCAGCATATTTTTGTGGGGGGAAAAATCCCCAAACCCACAAAAATTGTGTTCGTTTTTGGCAGGTGTCTGTTTTTTATAGGATAAGTAACAAAGGAAGAAACCTTCCTTCCTGCCTGCCTTCCTTCCTTCTTTCCTTCCTGCCTTCCTTCTTGCCTTCCTGCCTTCCCTCCTTCTTTGGGATATGTCGCAGATGCCAATAGATACATTATGGGGAATTTGTGAAATGATTGAATAGCAGGACTGGCAGATAATGCAGCAAGTCATTTTGCCCTCTGCTTGTTCCATGGCAGGAACCACTTAGGCATAGATTTCTGTCTGCCCTCATCTCAGGAGCCCATCCCAGGAACTCTGATGGACCAATTTCCAGAGATCACAACTATTCAGCCCTGTGATCCTGTCAAATCCTCCTTTCCTCTACGAGGAACAGGCATCAGAAGTGTTAATCCTTATGTTCCTAAAGGTCTGTCTCACTGACTTTTAATTTGCATTTTCATCCTTTCCTTTTTTTGGTTGTTTGCTTGAAGTCAGATTTCATCCCAGTGCTTTTCTGTCTCCTGCCAAGCTCATCTGAGGTGAACTCTTGAATTCATGAGCACAGAATCACTGCTGATGTTCCCTCCTTGCCTTGCACTTCTGGTTCCTGCCCTGAAGTCATTAATTTTCAAGCTGAGGCTTCTGTGAGTTAACTGGAAAAAGAAACTGGCATCTTCCAGAGCTTGTGCCCACTGCAGGAATTTCTGCTTTCGCTCCTTCCCCTCCAGCACCTTCAGCTCACCTTAAAACCTGGCAGTGCCAGCTGTGCTGCAGCTTGGAGCAGTGTTTGTGGCTGCCACTGTGTCACTTGTGGACTGGAAGTCATGGGGTGATCCCAAATTGCCCCATTCTCACCCTGTCCTCAGCTTCAGAGAAACAAGGAAAGCAAGGCACTAATCACTTGGGGCGACAGGCGCTCAGACTAGTCTCAGCAGCTTCCAGCACAGGCTGTTATATCACAGGATAAAATTAGACTCTGACCTTGAAACCTATATGTGGCAGAGCAGGAGCTGTAGCCTTGAAGCCACCCACATCCCATGTAATTCTTGGGAAATTATGTACTTTGAAAATGCTTGTCTTTCATTCTGACAAGCTTAAATCTTTTCTTATGGCATAAAGTGCTCCTGCCTTCTTTTCCAGGCTTTGTCTCCCTCCCTCTCTCTCCGCTGTGCACCATGCTTAGAACATTTTCTCCTAAAGCATCTTCACCAGAAAAAAATCCTTTTTATCATGCACACAGCAGCATGAAAGAGAGCGCTGTGCCAAGCCTCAGCTCTGCTCAAGAGTTACTGCAGCTGATATATTTATGTCCCAGGCTCAGCTCCCCCTGGCAGTCCATTCATGGGGAAAAAACCAACAACCCCCATCCCCAAAAAAAACCCAAGAGGAAAGCAAAACTGAAGCCTTGATTATAAATAGGTTTTGTGGAGAGGCAATATTATCTGCTTAAGAAGCAAGCAAACAAACAAGAATGCACACAAAGAAAGCCTGTCTCTCCTTTTGTCCTCTGAAAGCCACCTTGCTGCTCTTGGTGTGACGGCAGAAATGAGCAAACCACAGAATAATCAAAATAATTAATGTTTTGGTACTTGTATTTAGTGAGAATGTGACTGCCCCTTCATTAACAATAGGTATGTTTGCAGTTCAGTAAAAGTATAATAAATCCACAGCAAGTCTAGGTAGATCCCACTGATTTCCTCTTCAGTGAAAGCAGATAGCAAGGTCAGGGCTTTTATGACACTTTATCAATGGCAAACCACACAATAACATGTGTACAAAAAGTATGAGAAACTCCAATAACCCCTGGGAGCCTAGACTGGTCTGGCTTCAGTCTACCAGGAGTTGCTACCAGGTGTATGTACCATCAACACTTTATTTAATTTTATGCCAGTTGTAATGTGCACAAAGCAACAGGTTAATACACCGTAAATCAGGATAGAACCTGTCCTTTCTCATTTGCATTTGCACTATTCCTTGCTCAAGTTTTTCATTGGCAGTTATCATTAAAAAGTCAAGTTTTTAAAATCAAATATTGAAAAAAACTTTTAAAAACGTATTCTAACAGCACTTTCCGTAATTTTTCTTAGAGGTTTTTGTTAAGATGTATATAGTAACTACTTATACCTGTGGTTTGGTAGAAATATTATTTACATATAACACATTAGAAAGGAGGCACATTTGTTGTGAATCTTGAAAGCTAGAAACCCTTTCCTGAAATATTTACATTTTAAAGCTCAAGGTAATAGTAAAGAAGACTGCATATTTTAAAAGAAAGAATTTATTCTCAGCAAATACCTTTGATTGTTTTTCCTTACAGAGAATGCTTTCAGTAAGAGTTGTGCCTCTCCAGTGGATGCAGCAGTCACTGTGAAACGATGGAATGAATCCTGTGCTGGAGTAGCAACATGTGAATCTATTTCTCCCTTTCTTCCTCAGTGAATATCATATTGCTGACAAGCACTCTTAGTAATGTGGAGTATTTTTGCAGGTGCTGGAAGCGAGGACTCTGTCTCCTTCATAGACCCCAGGATAAGAGTGAAAGAGAGACTTGAATGGGGCTGGGAAATGTTTGCTCTTGTGTTGAAATGATTAAAATAATCTTACTATACATAATGAAAGCATAGGTATCCTCCTGGGACAGCTAAGGAGCCTTTTGATAATGAAACATTTCACCTCTGACGATGATGGGCCTTTTGAATTACTAGGTCATGGAAGAATTAATTTCTGATTTGATTGGAATGGTCTGGTTTACACCCAGATAAACCCTGGGCCAGACTGAAAATGTGCCTTTGCTTGATGGAAGATTTTGGACTGAAATTCAGGAAAGGAGATGGCTCCTGGGGCTGTGCTTAAAGGTGTTTTAATGTCTCTTGGCATGCACAACAGTCTAGGGAGACTTCTGAAAGTTCATTAGAGGATATATTCTACTCCCACTTTCTCTCTCTCTTGATCTCATGATGTCTTCTTGTCTATTCTCTTTTCTTTCATTAGCACTTTATATCATTTGACACTTCATCAGGATGATGGCCTGTTTACTGTATGCAAATAATCCCTGAATTATGCATGAATAATTATGAATTTGCGTATTGGTTTCCTGAACTGGCATATTGCCATGTAAAATTAGCTTCACTTTAACGTGAGCACAAAAACACACCGACATGTCCAATTAAGCTTGAAGGAAGAGCTCACCTTGAAGGGAACACGAAGTATTGAGCCACTGCTGGGAAAGAGCAAAGTACAGCTGGAGCCAGGCAGGTGCCCCCAGAACCGGGGCAACGGTGTGCAATGGAATGGGGTCTTCTTGCATTGTAGCACCTCTTCTGGATCAAAGGTGCCTTCCAGGCATCACCTTCACATACGGCACCCCCTGAGCTGACTCAGCCGCCCGTGCCGGTGCAGGGATTTGGTGTGCTGTTGAGGTCAAAGCTGACTACAGGACCCAGCCTGCCCAGCACAGCCCTTGTGAACGGCCTGTGGTGTTCAGACTGTGAGATGGGAAGGAGCCACACTGAGGATTTGAACCTTTCTGCATTTCAAGATTTGTATTCTTCAGGATTAGGTCCCAGCTGAGTCGTGGGGGCTGACTGGGTCAGTGTGGGCACTCCAGTGCTCACACGTGGCTGTCTCTAGTCTGCCAAGGCACTGTGTGTGCCATCCTGGCAGAGCTGTGGATGAAATACCCTGCATAATTGCAAATCAATTAATTAAACTTAAATGTGGTATTTAAATTTTATTTCTCTGCCATTTTAATTGCCTATGAAATCTACTCCTGAGTAGCCAGCCTGCCTCTGATCAGATGAATCAACCTGCTTAAAAGAAGACTTCAAAAGCTGAAGGAACCTTGTTTTCTCTTGCTGCCAAGCAAAGGTCAGGGGTGAGCCCACTGCACTCATGCTCTGGCATCATCATCTTAAGAAGTTCTGCTATGCAAACCCCCTCAGCAGGGCTACTTTGTGTAGCAGATCTAAGAAGGGGGCTGGAGGTGGTAGCAGCCCTTTTACAAGAAAGAGTACAAGTACTGAAGATCTTTTTGCTTTTCTAGTATTTCTCCCAAGATGACATGGAATATATTTAGAGAAGGGCTGAAGACAGACGTTCAGTAGGCACAGAGAAACTATTGAAGAGCTCTTTTCAGTTGGCAATAATTTTGATTTGAATCTCTGGTGCCCCTTTGAATAAGCTCTTTGGTAGGTTTGTATTTAATAGCTGCAAGCTCATGTGCCTCTGCATAAATGTTCTAGTTGGCCTCCTCTCTTTGAATTTCCTGCCAGGACAAAGCTGTTGATTGAACCTGTTTGAGCAAATCTTAAAACATCTGCACCAGTCTTGGTGTTACAGTGCTTCGTTCTGTGATGTTTGACAAGGGCTAATTAAAACAACTGTTATTAGCTACTCTATCTGAAATATTATCTGAATTACTCCATCCAAAGTGTTTTGTGTGTATTGCAGCACAGGAACCTCAAGACAGGAATATTGCTGCCCTGTAATTGCAGGCATTCTTGGCTCTGCTCCATGTTTGGTGAGTGTTATTTTAGATCAAAGTTTGATTTTTGGTGGGGATCTGTCTAAACTCATGACAGCAGTGAGAAAAAGGACCACTGAACATAAAAACCCATGTCCCTGCTCTCAAAACCTAATCAGTGGACACACTACTCTCCCAATAAGTGTGTTATTCATCAAAAACAGCTTAAATAGTTCACTAAAGTAACTTTTTTTTTCCTATTAAAAAGAGAACCAGTAAACAAATTATAATATTTTTATTACGTTTTAGTGTGAATCTGATTTCTTGGCAAATGAAGGCATAATATTTTTTTTGTGTGCTTTGCCTTCCTAGCACATGGGGTCATAAACTCGGTGATAGCCACTGAAAGGTGTATCTACAGAAAGTGAGTTGGTGCTCCTTATTCCATCCAGCAAGCAATGAAGATGATTAAATGAATCCAAGCAAATCCCTATCTATGGACAAAGTCAAAGGAGAATTTAATGACTAATTTTTCAGAATCAGCAGAGATAAGGTTCCTATGTGAGTTTTTTTCATTGTGCAGTATCATGTTTCCTTCAGATTCAAGGATCTGAGTAATTCCAGAATGCTTCCTCTTGTCTCCCTTCTTTTTTAAGTAGACTCTTTTAGTGGGGTTTGGGACAGGGACCATCTTTCGGCTGCATGCACATGGATCATCCTGCATAACTGAGCTGTAAATGCTATTGGGGTGCTCTGGCTGTTTTTCCAATGTGTTGTGCTGTGGCATTCACTGGAGTCTTTCCATCTTCCCTCTTTAAATCCATTCCTTGCTCTCTGCCTGGGTCAGGCGTGGAGGATGCTGACCAGTGGTGGCCCTTCCCTCAGCACTGAGTTGTGCTGGTTTCTAGGAAGATGATCTGATCCATGTTCCTCCCCTGGCAGCTCCCCAGGCATTGTGCAGGGCTGGTGCTGTGCTGCCAGAAGCAGGCAGAGGTTCACCTGCACTCAGGCAGGAAAACAGGCTGGGGAGCTGGCAGGGCTGCTGTAAATAGTGTCTGTGGGTGGTACTGAACTGGTGACAATGGGGAATGTGGATGCTGAACCTGCAGCAACAACACTCCATTGCATCATTTTCACCCTTGTGATTTTTTACCTCCTCAGTGGTGAACATCCTCTTGATTCCAGCTCAGAAAGTGATTACTGGGGCCTGTGATCAAGCTGCTGTTCCTACTCACCTTCTTCCCTCTGCAATTCATCCTCTGACTCCTGATAATCCCTCTGGCTGAGGCTGGTGGGGCTGGAGCAGGGCTGTGGATTCAGGAGGGCTTTGGGCACCCACCCAAACCTGGCTCACCCACCCCATTCTCTGCCTCCCTTCCTGCCAATTCATGTTTCACCTCTGCCAAGTCCTGTGGGTGCTCTGGGCCAGCATTACAGCCTCGCCCCTTGATCTTTGCGATGATTTCGTTAACAGAAACTCGGGATGATCCTCTCGGTGCAGACGTGTCTAATCTTCTGCTTGGGGATTTGAACTGGGCAAACACAGACATCTGGCACCAGATCCAACCCACAGAGCTTAGTGGGTCCTGAGAGGGAGAGAGCAGAGGAAGAAAAGGGAATTTCTGTTCCCATCATCTAAGGATGGAGGAACCAGGCAGGCTGGGAGAGGCCCCCTCCACCAATGCCAATGGGCACGGCTCGCTGGAGGGCTGAGTTTTCACCTGCTGACTGTCTGTGCCTCTCTGCCAAAGCAAAAGGATGTTTAATTGGTATGGAAATAAGCCAGAAACATCTTACATCTTCTTTTCTCCTCGTGGAAGCTCACAGGGAGGGTGATTTGGGATTTGAGCTTTGCAGAGATCTGAGATATTTTTCCCCAAAACACACATTTCATCTTACTCTGCTCATGCTCTGTTTTTTATATTTTCCCTGTTTTTCATCTGCTTTCCATGTTTTTCTTTTCATGACAATGGTGGTGAAAAATAAACAGTGCAACCAACAATGTTATTCTAATAAAGCTGCAGTTAAAATAACAAAGAGAATGTAAATTAAATACTATAACCATTTAGAAACTGTACTTTTTATTAAATATGAGTACTTTCCATCTCAGCTTTAAAACGTGGGTGGATTCTATTAAATTTAATCATTTTCCTGGAGGATTGCAGGGTAAAGTTGTTACACAAACGCATGGATAGCAAACAAGGGTGATTTTTAAAAACAGCAGAGAAAGGTGCAGTTGTTAAATATATGGATCATAAAGATGCTCTGTTATTGACTCAAATTCTCTCTTCTCTTTTCAAATCTGCTTTCTTCTGATGTTGTTGCTCTCCATGGCTTACAGAATGATTTTTTCCAGAAACATTAATTATATATTTATAAACATAAACACCAGTAAACTTGGCTTGTTTAGTGCATTGCAGAGAGCTCTCCTAGCTTTCCTTTTGGCTTCAGTCGGTGCAGCATTGAGCATCCCGGAGCTGAGCCTTTGGGCTTGGACTTCAGTGCTCACATCCAACCAGTGCTTAGCTGCTGTCTGTCTTCAGGGGCTGGAGATACAACATTTTTCAGTATTTACAGATTGCACCTGGACATGTGAATGCTGTGGCCAAGTCTTGGCTAACAGGAGATGTCTGTTTTTCTTTCAGGTTCTTGCAGGCAGCTCCTGTGTATAACGACCCAGCTGTTGCAGAAACCATTTTGTGGCCACCTGCTCTCCCCAGGTGTCAGCTCATATTGCAGTCAGTACTCAAATCCTTCTATGGATCTGGACTTTGGTGACCATTTCCCAGGTAATTCCAGGAAATTGCCATCCTGAGGCCTCTTCACAGCCAGTAGCTAAATGGCACTTCTTTACAGCAATACTGAGGAATGCCGCAGTTTTGTGAGCGTGGCTCAGGATTGACTGCAGTACACCACTGCTTTGTGCTGCCTTCCAGTTGGTTGTTGATTCTTCCAGAACCATCCTTTTCTTGGCAATTTCTTTTGTCAGTTTCTTCCTCTGGAGAAGTCGTGAAGCTCTAGTGGTGTACAGACCTGATCTGGCAAAAAGCTGTGATGTTCCTGTCGTTTGCTTGCCTGCCAGTGGATCTGAATCACCTTTTCCCTTTCATTTGTTCTGAATTTCCCTTCTGAGAGAAAATCAAGAAACAGGAGATGCCTGGGGGAGTGCTCTTGCCTTTTCCTCTGTCTGGCTCACAGAGCTGTGTATGCTGCTCCTGTGAAGATGGGTTGTATCCAAGACCTCAGTGCTCATCCTTTTAGGTCTCATGGAGTGCTCCAGTGCCGGGAATGGCCGCACTCCAGAAATGGCCATGCTGAGCTTGGGATTGCTGTAAAGCCTCTCATTTTGCAGGTGTTTGGTGCAGTGTGGGAAGGCACAGCATCACCTGCACAGGAGAAACAACACACCAGGAATCAAAGGACACCACAGAGTGACATTTGCCATAGGAAGTTATCTCCAGCCAGAACTGGTTTTGAGACAAAAATACACCAGGCTGGATAGTGCAATGAAATTAAAAGACTACACCCCATGAAATAAAATGACCCCACGCCAGGGCAGTTTTGGGAGGACTGTTTGCCCATGGGAGGGATTCACATTACAGCAGGTCAGGTGGGACTTCTGCTCATGAAAATTAGAACCACGCTGGAAAAGTTCACGGAGAACTGTCTCCCGTAAAGGACCCCATGGCATAGCAGGAGATACTCCTCTCCCTAAGTGAACTGAAGAAAGATTTTGAGTGATGAACTGGCCAAACCCTCCATGCCCTGTCTCCCTATGCTGTCGGTGGAAAGGAAGGAGGGAGGGGCTGGGGGGAAAAAGGTGTGTTAAAGGCTTATTTTACTTCTCATTATACTCTTCTGACTCTGTTAAAACAGATTTCCTTTACAGCTATAAGGTTGAGTCTGTTTTACCCTTAGAGTGCTTTTCTCCCAATCCTTATCTCAGCTCATGAACCCTTTATTACAGTTTTCGTGGGTGCCTGGCGTTTTAACCAGTGTCAAACAGTGACATCGGGAGAATAAATGAAAATAAAAGAATATTTTAAAAGTCCCTCTCTCAGGCTTCTGCCTACCAGCTCAGCAGCACAGGCTCAAAAAACTGTGAGTATTTTATCCGTGGTGGGTTTTGGGGCATAAGGAGTTTAAAATCTGTGCCAGTTGTCTGATTGGAAATACCTGGTAGTGGCCACATTTGGGAAGGTCTCCTGAAAACCTGGAAAGTTGTACACATATCTCAAACAAGGGCCCAACTCCAGCACACGCTTTGATTTAGTTTTTTTAACAGTCCACAGATGCTGCATGGAGTAATTGCATCTGCATTCTTTCCCAGTTGAGTTTAAATGAAGTACAGCAACTTTGCTGACACCAAGCCTGAGATAAACAGGGGCATGTGAGAAGAAAATTACCTTCCATATAATTTCATTCCCTGTAAGCAAAACAGTAAGAAGGCCTGAGAATATTTGTCACTGTTTTATGACGAAAATAGACCAAAAATCAGATAGTGGGAACTGTCAGTGCTAAACATCATCATCTGTGTATGTGAAGCTTTAAGAGTAGCTGTTAGTAGATCATTCAAGGTTAATGTAACTGATCTTATTTTGTTGATTGAATAAATGATTATTTCCAGAGGGATTAGTTATAATCCAGAAGTTAACATGTCATTTCATCTTTGATTGTGCTCCTACAAATCCTCCATATAACCTCTCAGGCAGACAGCTCTGCAAGCTTAGCACTTTTTGTGGAGGGATTTGTTGCAAATAAAACTATTGTGGTGTATCTTTGTACAAGGTCTGAAGAGAAATATTGCAATGGTGCATTTTCTCCTTTGAAAATGACAATTCATAGGAAATGAAAGGTTTCACAGAACTTTGACCAAGACATATAACTTCCTTATTCTCTTCTAGTTGTCATGATGCTGAGAGTCCTGGGTTTCTACATCGACTTTGCTTGGAACCCTGGCTTGCACGTATCTGTATAAGATATCTGTAGGAGGTGGTGAAGGGCAAATTCTGTAAACCTGCTGCTGAAACATCCCCCCGTGGGACTTTGTGCATAGACAAATAAGACTTATCAAGTAAGGAATGCAAAGTGGGGGCTGGAAGGGAAGAAAGATAAAGGATGGCTGAATGTGTATCTTCTCCAGGAGCGCCTGTTGTGCTATCAGCCCACTTCTCTGGAGCTCAGCTGGAATATGCTGCAAAGTGGAGTCACCTTTGGCTCTATGCACAGGGACAAAGAAAATATTTTCAAAGCAAGGAATCTTTACAAACTTAATCAGCCAAAACATTTTTAAGCCTCACCAACCCAGCTTACACAGCTTTTTAAATTTAATTTTTTAAGGAGGAGAAAGATGTGCTTCTGGTCTCCATCCCCTTGTCCTTCCCATCCCTTCCTGTGCAAGGCGCCCCTGAAACCTTTGGCAGAGGCAGGATCCGTCGGCCTCTGTTGTGGCTCTCTAGGGCTGCTGGGGCTAGCTTTAGATTACAGTCTTGGATTTAATCACTGTTTTGACAGGCTGCAAAAGCATATTGCTGTTGGCACCAGGAGCAGAAGGAACATGAGCAGCCCCAAATGGAATGAACTGAAGGAAAAGAGCTTGTTTAGCTGGGGGCTTCTCTCCCCACTAAATTTCAGCATCTGGCAGCAAGTGGCAGAGGTGTGAGACCTTCTCAAAAATAGGTGACAGGCATAATTTCTAATAAGAAGTATTAGACAAACCCCAGAAATGGGTTCCAGGAAAAGGTGAGTGCTCTGGGCTGGTTTGCTTTCAAACACAATGACCATAAATAACAGCTTCCAAGGCTGAGGTGTGGTAATGATTCTTGTGTTTCCTGTTAGGGATTAAATGAACTGACACCCCACAAGCTTCACTCCCTAGACTTGCATATCTAATATTTTGTAAGATATGAAGTGTTCTCCAGCCCTTTCTATTTACTTGTGCACATAAATAAGCAATCATATTTAACCTGCTGTGCCTGTCAAGACATGGTCCTTGTGGGGAAGATCCCCCTGCATCTGTGTGTGAAGATGCACTGAAGGAAAGGGAGGCATTCCCAACCAGTGTTAGCTTACTGCTTCTTATTTTCTCTACCAAAATTTATTATTTTTATGCTCAAATTTCTCTTTACTGTTCAGGGATATTTACCTAAGCAAATCTGTACATCTGCAATGCAGAAAAGAGTGGAAGCTATACTCACTTCTGTGTTCAGCAATATGTTGTACATGATTTTCCATAATTAGCTCCTTTCAGCTGTAGTTTTTCCTTGCAGCTTTCTGTCATCCAAATGGCATTGAAAATATCTTAACATTATTGTAGGTTAATAGATATTTTTTATACCAGTGGTACAAATTCAGATTTGCTATTGTGCCTGTAGGTCCTCTTCTAAGAAGTATTCATTTTTAATACCTGGTATGGAATTCATATATGGGGGAATGGGTCTTATAGATTACTTTTATTGCCACTGTGGTGTTTTCCACTCTTAGCAATCTTGTGGGCAGTTTTGTTTAGATATCTATTATTCATCACTTGCCTGATATGTGCAAATGTGTGTGATTTTCAAAAGCTCAGCCATTTAAAATCAACAGGTTTTAACATTTTGCTGTTGGTTTCCCAAGAGAAGCTGATTCAAGGAAAGTGCAAGGAACCAGCCAAATAGTTAAAAATTCTTCCTGTGGTATGATGAATCTTTCTCAGATAGAATGGTGACCCTTGGCATGCTTAAATTACTATTGATTTAACGGTAAAAATACATTTTTATTAGTTTTTATTTTATTTGTCCTTTGCACTGAGATCCCTCAAAACTGTAAGTATTTTGAAAAACAATTTATGGTCATATAATAAATAGTTTTCACAATTTAATTAAAAAGTCAAGCAGCATAACTATTTTTCAAGCCCAATGAGTAAAGATCCTGCCATTTTTATGTCATAAATCAGGATACAGACTGTCAGTTTAATCTCCTCTGTTCTCAGCTGATGCACCCATGGCATAATACTGTGTTGATATGAGCACTTGAGCATTTTCTCAAATGCTTCAGAGTTAGCCCAGGAGCTGTAGTAAGCCCAGGTTTTCTTTGCATTTCTTATTGTCCTCAGGAGTGGATGATCCCTGCTCCTTGCTGGTGTGTTTCTAGGCTGAGCCATGTGTGGTGGCAGGTAACGATGGGAGTGCCTGTGGTCCCTAAATGAACACCTCTGGCTCTTGCCACAAGACAGTGACATTTCCTGGATGTGGACGTGTTGTTTGGTGGTACAGAAACCCACCAGTGCCCGTTGGCATGTTGCCACTTCATCGCTGTAAAACTCTTAATTTAATACATTCTATCATTTGTCACAGACAAATTCCTGGGTGCATTCTCCTGCTGTCCTTGGAAAGGTCAGGGAGTGGTGAGGTCAGTGAGGAGGTCCAGTGACTGGACATCTCCATTTTAGTTTATGAACAATGCCCATAAACTAAAACATAAGAAATTTCACCTGAACACGAGGAAGAACTTTCGATGGAAGGTGGCAGAGCCCTGGAACAGGAAGGTCATGCAGTCTCCCTCCATGGAGACCTTCCAAACCCACCTGGAAATGTTCCTCTGTCACCTGCTCCAGGTGACCCTGCCTTGGTTGGGGGGTTAGAGTATAAATGGTGACAGAGCAGGTAAGAGAGGCTGCCTAGAACACTGCCAGCCTGATCATCAGAAAAATCTGTAGCTGAAGCACTCAACGTGCAGGGAATTGAAATGAAGTTCAAGTAAGGCTGAGTAGGTGTTTGTTCAGCAGCTTGTTTAGACTTTAATCACGGTTAAATCTTTTAGTTAGATAATTGTTCTATCAGCTGATACTTTGAATTGTATTGAAGAACAATATGTTAAAACATCTTCAGTGGGAAGCAGCAAAGAAGATGAGTTTGGATCCCTTCTTGTTCATTTCTTACATATCATCATGTCAGTTCCTATTTTTCTGATTAATTTAGTTGCGTGGCGTGCATTTTCCTCTACAAACACTGACTCCAAATACTCATTTACCACCACTGCCTGACATGATAGCTTGGGAAGCCAGGACTCATTATCAAAGGTCAAGGCCTCTGTGTAATTTGCCTTGGATCAGGAGCTGTTGTTACACTTCCAACTGTGCTGTGGGAATTGGGACTAATTTCCTAGTGATGATATGCCTGCGTTTTCCATTTATATAGTTTTAGGACTTGGGATCTGTGTTTCTCACAGGCTTTGCTCTACTAAAAGCCAAGTTGCTTGGTGGTTTCAAAGTCCTTGAAGTAAAGCTACATATAATTTTTTTAAAAAGAAATTAATTTAAGCTGTGCTTCGAGCTATGTTTTCTTCATTTTATGTCATTGCTGTGTGCTGGGACAAAGTACATTGCAAGTCTAATGGCTTTTGTGTGGTCTTTCTGTAGGACACAAGCCATCACAGGAGGCTGTGTCCCCCCAACAGCTGTTCAGTGCATAGCAATGAGCCTTGGCCTGTGCTGGGCTGGAGGTGTTTGGATGCTGGTGGCAGCTGGAGGCTTTCCTGTTTCCAGCTGGTTCCCTGAAGCTGCCTGGGCTGAAGCTATGGTGAGGAAATCTGTGCACACTGCAAATCATGAGATGTACCAAGTTCTCCATGTTGCCAGGGAAGAATCCAGTTATAGACACAGCCCTTAAGCTTTTTGCTCAGTTTGCTCAGTCCCATGGACTGAACAGTCCCTCATGGAGTGCCAATCCTCCTGCTGTTGGTGGAAACTGGGAATGCTGGAAAATCTGAGGGGGAAAACTGACTTTGGAGACCTTGGCAAAGAAGACTTGTACAAAGGAAATGGGAAACAAATAAGCAAAAAGTGATGCATTTTGTTGGGGTTTTTTTCCCCATAAGAATGGAGAGCTTTGTTTTGGTTTGAGTATTTGTGCATTTGGGGATTTGCTACGCAGATGCCAAAACCAGTGTGTTTCTGGGCAGGGGATTGCAGGGATTTGGTGGCCTCCTTCCAAGGCTCAGTAATTCCCCATAGAGACCTCATGAGAGCAGGTTGAACTGGTCCAGGTAAGCACCAGGACAGGGGCCAGAGTCCAGATGTGTGGGGTAGCCACAGGGCACACAGCCTGTGGCACAGCAAGCTTTGGGAATTATAATGAGCTTCATGCAGAGCTGACAGCTGGGTCTTGCTGCCAATGAAGCCAATGGCAAAGCACTGACTGCTTTCAGGAGCAGGCAGGCTGAGCCAAAATTGGCTGCTGCTATATCTCATTTGCATGGAAGTTAATTACCTACATCTTCAGGTTCACTTATCTTTATGGAGATGGGCATTAAATCTAGCCCCTGCTGGTTTCTCAGTCCCCTTTGGACTGGTTTCCATGGTCTCTGATACAAAACCCATTTTGGGTGCATTTTTGTCTTACATCTGTGGGAAGAGCCTTGGTTGGTGACAGTCCTCTTGTTGTCCCTGCTTTATTATTCAACCTGTCTGGAAATGTGTTTAGAACATGGTAGCGAGGTGGAAAATCTGCTTGGACAGGTAATGCATCTGCCAGACATGAAACTTGTAAAAGTTTTCTGAATGCAGCTCTGACCAGGATTTCAAATAGAAATGTTCTCTCTGAGCATACAAGGCCAGGAACTTTGTCAGTCTCTGACTTTGACCCTCCTTTGAGCAGGGGATGGACTAGAGAATTCCAGAAATACCTTCCAGTCTAAGTTATTATTGCAATCCATATTATGATACTACAAATTTGAATTAGTAGTAATGGTATGACATATATGAGCTCTGGGTGAATGTAATTGGAATATAACCCATAGCATCCTCATTCTTCCTCTCAGCAAAGTGAGATGATGAAATTCGTGTGCACTATGTATAGACAAATATTTGTGCAGAGCACTTGCTTAAATTGAAGTCTAAAAATCTGGTTTCTGATTATTCTAAATGAAGCCTGCAGTGTTTGAGTTTTTTGGTTGGTTGCTTGGTTGTAAGGCTTTTGTGGTGTTTTAGGGTTTTTTTTAATTGCAATTTTTCATTTATACTTGAATTCACTAATAAAGAGATAATTTTTTCAAAAAAATGTCATGACAAATCATGAATCTGGTAATGAACATTTCAGTGAATGATTGCTCATTGCCCATGGCTCTCTAAGCTTATTTCTTAAGCTGTCTGCAGCTGTGATTCTGCTGTGAAACTTTTTATCATCCAAGTAAAATGTGAAGTCTGATGTGTGTCTTTGAGATGAAAGGGAAACCCTCTCCTTAGACAGGTAGCTAATTTTCCATGTTGGTGTTTCCAGTGGTGAACAGCCAGTTAATCATGCAAGTTAGTGCCCTGCACTGGGGAAAACTGACGCCAACTATTTCTAGAATGTTATGGGGTGTCACTGGAATTAGTGGGGGCAGCAGGGCAGTAGCTGGACTGAAATGGCTTCACCATACACAGAACCTCTGAAAGCAGCCCAAAATTGGGAACATTTTATGTCTTTTTATGTATATCATCTGAAAATATATTTTTCCCGTTACCTCTGATTTTCCTCATTCATTTATTGCTTAACTAATTTTATGGATTTAATATTAAAGATTTACCATTAAGAATCAAATGTGGTTTTCCTGAAAAATTATGAAAATGATGTGTCCTGTAGTTTGCATTTAGACTGACTGTTTTCAGGTGCTCTGCTGTCCAGATTAATTAATGGGTGGCAAGTTCCTGCTTACTATTTTCCATTTTTTGGCAGTGGATGGGGAATAGAAAGGCAGATGAGAACCAAACACCTCAAGTTAGATTAATAGAAAGATTCAAGCTTTTAAAGGAGAGCTGACACCGTGTGCACATGGTAACTGTTAGAAAATACATGCACAGATTAAAGAAAGTTGGATAAAAATTGTAAAAAACTAGGGAGGCAGCTCCAGTGTTTTTATTTATAGAGGAAAATACTTGGGGTAGCAAGGAGCAGCATTCCCTGAGTTGCTGTAAATTAAGTACTGTGGAAGAGGTTGGTATTTAGTCCTGTAGGCAGGGGAATGCTGGAGATACAAAAAGTCCACAGGGTGAAAGGTGCACAAGACAGTAAAAACTGTCCAGAAAGAAATAGGTAATATAAGGGGAAACATGCTTAAACCTATTCTGGATTACCCTAGGCTGATTTGTACTGAATGCTCCCTCCCCTCTTTGTGGCTTTTCCTAGCTTCTATCCATTTCAAGGTTTGAAAAATGTATATCAATTTCTTTCCTAAGCACATGAAGTCAAAGAGCTGAATTTTAGCTGTTAAGCTAAAGCAGCCTAAATAAATGATCACTGCTACATCAGGCAGCAAGTGTGCACCCATCCATGTGGCCCTGAGATGGGAAAATTACTTCTTTTTCATAGGAGGACAGAGTTGGTTAAAATATTTAGTGGTTCTTTCTATTCAGGCTTTATGGTGAATACTCGCATTCTCCCCTCAGTAGGAAGACAGAGCAGATTCCCCTCTTGGCAGGAATTTTAAAAACGGCCCCCTTCACCTGCCTCCACATTTGATGGGCAGCATGTGCTGTGCTTGTGGCCAGAGGTTCATGCAGATATTCATGCCTGACCACTGTTTCATTCTGTCTCTATCCTGCAGCTGCTGTTTTGGTCAGGGCTTCCATCTGTGGGGTTTAGCAAGGCTTCACCCACTCCCTAAGGAAGCCACTGGATCTTCAGTTTGACAGGAAAGTGTCTTCAGCCACCCTCAGAGTGCATGGCTTTACTAGACCTGAGTGCCTCTGGACAAAGGCTGTTTTCCATAGGCCTGTCTTGCTCCCACTGATAGATGAGATTTATTTGAGAAGTTTTAGCAAGTCCCTCAAAGGACACACTCCTGACTCCCTGCAGGGGAGGTGCAGCAGAGCCATTTCTGGCTTCAATTGTGATTCAATTTGTCCAGTGAAAATTCCTTTGAAACACTCCTACCTTTTTGTCCTGGCAGACATATAACTTAAATGCCCTAGCAGACTGAAAATATCTGAATGATTCCAGTATTAACACAGTAAAAAGAGTTCTATCATTCAGTGTCACCTCATTGTGGCTAAGAGAAGTGTAATGCCATATGTAATGCCAGTGACAGATGCAGAATAACTCCAGCTGTTGATGGTACAAATTGGATTCAGCTGCAGCTTCACACATGCTCAAGAAGCTGGAGAGACTCAAAAGTCTGTTGAACATACTTGAGTGTTTGGGAGTAGTTATAGGGTAGATGGTATTTCATGCTCATTAATCAAGGGCTAGGGGTGAAACTCAATTGTTCTACACTGATTTGACCTGTCCTTGCTTCTCTAACTAAAATACATCTTCACTTCGGAGCCTTCCTTAAAAAGATAATGCATCTATGTTGTATTAAACAGAGAGTCATATTTGGGTTTTGCTGGGTAATATTTTAATTTGCAAAATCGCAAGAAAGGCAAGACTTAGCTGATACAAACTGCAAGATGAAGTCTTAGGTGTGAATAGTCCCCTCTTGAATTGGCCCACCTGAGATCAGTTCTCTCCTCTGGAATGAGCAGGGTAGCCAGGGAACAGAGGAATCATACAAGAGGCAGGAGAGGGAGAGACTCCCAGGCTGCTCCAGGGTTTGCAGAGGCAGAGCCCATCCCCAGCAGTGCTGGGAGCTGGGAATCCAGCCTTGTCTGTGCTAAGAAATTTGGCCACTGTAGCAAAACACAAACACAGTTCCAAAGCTGTTTTAGTGAGCAGAATAGGCAAATGGAATTCATGCTGGCATTATGTATCTCTGCTATTGTATTTTTCCAGCAGAGAAATGTGGCAGATAGAAGCAAGTGTACTTTGTTTTTAAATTCCACCACTAGTAGAGCTTGGCAGAGCCTGGTGTAAACCTGATGTGAGTCGCCAACCCCATGGCTCCAAGCATGCTGAGGGAGGGATTGAAGCAAACACCAGATCTTTCCTGGATCACTCACTGATCAGCTCAATGTGGGCACTAAGCAGAGGCAAAACCTCTCAAATTCCCTGCCAAAGGACTCCTTGTTCCCAGAGGCATCTGGGAGAGGAAATATTACGCAAACTCCAGTTCTCCAGTGTGGTTTTAGGAGTGTATCTGCTAAATTTAGGGGCCTGGGGATGAGGGGAAGATCTCCACAAGCAAAACATGCCAAAAGAGAGTCCAGAGCGGGTCACTGCATGCTGTGTCTCCATTGGGTTCACGTGGCTGCTGTTGCTGGATGGGTCCAGGTGCCACCAGATTCCCCAGAGCCATGCATTTCAAGGGGAAAGAAAGGGTCTTAAATTATTTTTTTCCTAGATTTTCTGCAGAGTGTGATCTCCAAATCCCTTTGGAAAGGGAAATCGCATATTGATTTTCATTGTTGGGCTTCGTGAGTGGGGCATATTTTTCTGCTCTATGGTGCAACATGCTTTGTTTCTCACACCTATTAACCTTGCAAACGTGGGTGTTTGAGACTCAGCCACTTAAGCAGTTTTAGCACTTTCCTGGGGCTTGATATATTTTTCGTGAGAATGCACCATTACAAAAGTTTATTCAGAGAAACATTGGCAGAGTTCTCTTCCACCATAGCCCAGATCAGGTATATGATGTGCTGAGGTTTATTCATCTCATTGCACACATTTTTAATAGTCAGGCTCTTGGACTGAGGAGGGAGGGGTTTGTCCTCTTTTGCCTGCTGAAATTTGTAATAACTAGAAGCTGTCAAGTGGTGATGGGATAGGAATGAATTTGAGGAAGGAGTAGAAGGGGGCTACTGCACATCAGTGTGCTACCAGAGCCAAACTCCCTTCACCTTCTATTCTTCAGGGATTTCTGTCATTAAAGTAGAAAACAATGAAAGCAAAATAAAATGGCTCCAGGCTACTTAATTAGTGAGTCTCTGGCAAGTGCAGAACATTGGACAAGTCCTTGAGACATTAATATTTATTTTTCAGGGGTAATTTTTCTTTTCTACTCTTTTCCTTCCCAGGTGGATGTGTGGGTTAGAACTCTCTCTGCATTGTTTCTAGAAGAGAATAGCTGCAGCAGCTTGATTCAAACCTCTCAGAAAGCTGCAGTGCCACCCTAGCTCTACAGGTAGTGGCTGTTGGGGCTGTTTGGGGGTGTGGATTGTGGGGTCCCCGGGGAGGTTCTTGCTGGGCTTCATGCTACTGCTGGTTTTGCTTCTCTACCCAGCGCCACATGGCACAGGCTCTTATGTCATGAATACCACACCCAGCTCCTCCTGCAGTTTTCAATTTTTTCCTCTACTTTTCCTTGTCTTTCAACATTTTTACAGGTATTCCTTAAAAATAATAAGAAAGAATGAGTACAATGGGTAACTCTATGTATATATCCCCCCATAATCGCCCAACAATTTAATAATCTAAAATGCTGTTTATTTGCCACATCCAGACCTTATCCACCAGCAAGCTGTTCTGCTGGACTCTCTGGCAGCAGCACACAACAATGAATGAGAGGGGTGTGAAAGTGAGAAGGATGTGAAAGAAAACACACAGAACATTGTGTTTGTCTAAAAGCACAAAAGGAAGTGCTACTAGAGCAGGAAGTGTTGGATTTTCCTGGGCCAGTCCCATTCCCAGGAGAAGTGCTTCAGAGAGAGTCAGAGAGGTTCTGCCACCCAGGTAATCTCCAGAGTATCTGAGTTATCAACATGATTGAAAATGGTCCCATGGTGCAAGGGGTAAAACCCTCTGACCCAATTCACTGATGCAAAAACTGAATTCTGCTTCATTGCTGGGGAAGGGAAATCAGGAAAGAAATGTCAAGAAAGGAAGGCTGAAAAGAAAGGCAAATAATCTGCTTGCTTTACAAGACAGGAAAGATTTGTGGGGCATTCAGTAGAGTTGTTGGATAAGATGCCACCTCCATGGCTCAGGGTAACTCACTTGCCCTGTGAGCAGTGTTGTGGTCCCTGGGAGATCAAAGCCATGGGACACTGGTGCACTGGGAATAGCACTTTGCTATTCCCATCTCACTCAAGAGGCAGAATTTTCTTTTCCCATTTTAATTTGTGCCACTGCTGACAGCAGCATTTGCCCAGGCAAAAGTTGCTTTTACAAGAATTACACCCCTTCTCTAAAATTACTTCCACCACTGATTGCTTAAAAAGAAATCGAATGGCTGTCATGCCAGCTCTTAAATGAGAGCTGCTCAGAGAGCAGCTCAAGAGGTCTCCAGAGAAGCAGCAAATAAAAAGTCTCTTCTGTTTCTGGATTCCTATTCTGCTCTGAATTGGGGCTGTGAGCCAGCAGGGTGGAGGAGCCCTGTCTGTGGATACAGAGCTGAGGAGGGGGCAGGCAGGCTGGTCTAGCTCGTATTGAGAGCTGGCTTGCTCCTTCTCCCTCCATGCTTGGCTTTCTTTTTGATTTTAAAAGCTCCATTTGGAGCCAGAGCAGTAAGTTGGAGGCCAGTTGTGTGAAGGCAGTGTGAGGAGAAACCTGGACCAGAGCAACGGCTGTGAGCTGGGATGTGACTGGTGCTGATGAAGCCTGCAGGGGAGGGAGAAAAAAATAAATGCTTTGGGTTGGGAGTAAGGTTGTTCTTTCTGCCTTGGCTGCTAGAGGGATGCTGGGGGTTGAGAGCTACTGAAAAGCAGAGTTTTTCTGGCAGAGGGATGCAAGCCTCCTGACTACACCCCACTGCGAGGAGGATTTGGCACCCAAACAAAGTAATTCTGTGCTGAGGCGCTCTCTCCCAAAGATCTGTTTGAGGGGAGAAAAATAAAGGGAAGGAGAAGAAAAACAGCCAGCAGAAAACCCTTAGAAAGAGCAACTGCTGGTTAATGCTGCACTGCAAGCCTTGAAAATCAATGGTGGCGACTGCAGGGTGCTGCAGGAGAAGGAGAGCAGCTTGAACTGCAGGCACAGGGCTCCGGATTACCCGCAGACACCTGGGCCAGGCTGCTGGAAGCTGGGTGAAAAGCCATGTCTCAAAATGCAGGAGTAGAAATGTCACATTGCAAACCATGGGACAGGTGACAGCCCTCAAAACGTTACAGTGACACTGCTAAATTGGGGGCCCAAAGTTTAAGGGTGCCTTGGGAGAGGTGCCTGCTCCTGCCATTCGGGGAACAGGCGCAGGAGTTGTCACAAAGGCATGTAGACAGTACAAGGGGGAATGGCTTCAAGCTGAAGGATGGTAGGTTTAGATCAGATATTAGGAAGAAATTAGGGAGATGTTAGCAAAAAAGTCTCCAGAGAGCCCATTTTTCTGCAGGAAACTCTTTGAATAGATCTTTTCCACATCCATGCAGATTGAAATATCATTTTTCTGAAAGGGGGTAGAATTAGCAAAATTAAATTTTTGACCTTTAATCCATCAGATTGTAGGAAAGAGAAGCAAATATTAATTTAAAAAAAGGAATGGATGTTTGCAAACATGATGCTTATTAAACATTACTTTCTATTCTCAAAACCAGCATGTTGAGTTTATTATCAGCCAAACAGACTGTGCTGCCTGTAAGCCTAATAATGACTACTGTACCCCCACTGCATATCTCCCAACAATTTTTGATTGCTGCTGAGAAGACATTGCTGGCAATTAAGGATGAGGATTTCAGAGAACACCGATTTTTCAGCAGAATATTATGAAGTGTTGAAGAGTTATTGAGAGCCACCAGTCTAAGGCTGATGTTATTTATATCCTCCGTGTCTGGTACAAGTGATAAATCTGCAAAGACTGTGAGGATCTTATCCTTCAGCCCATGCTGTAAGGGCATTCCTTACCCATAAATTGAAAACTAATGTTTATTTCTCTTTAATTAAATACTCCATTAGCCACAGACTGTGTTAAAATATTTAAAAGGAAATAATGTAATCAATATACCAACTGCCACTGTAAACATATCTCATATGCAGTAAGTGCCAGGTTTTCTTTCTTTACTGAATTTTGAGTGCTTTAAAAAGGAAGGATAGAACATTGTGGGTTGAGATGATCTGTAAATGCAAAAATAGTATTTTTCTTCCCTGACTCTCATGAGGGCACTTCAGCAAGCTTGTGTCTTGGTACTGCTCAGTATATTAATTGATTAATTTTTTTTTTTTTTGAATAGGCAACATTTCTCCTAAAATCTTCATCTGCTTCTTAGGCATGTTTGTGCGTGTGTGCGTGTGTGTGTATTTATAAAATTATTATCCAAAGCAGAGGATTTTGTGCTCCCCTTGGGTTTATTCTTCATGTTGACTACATTCTTTTTGGTTTTGTTTTTTCTTTTGGGGTCTTCCACGCTTGGGCTAGAAGCTGATGGGACCACTGCGTAATGTGTTGGTGCAGTGAAAAGTTTCCTCTTGCATGAGGCCTGGGTGAGATGAGTGAATACCCAGGTGCTCCCTGCTCCCTTCCCATGGTGATAACAGGCTCCTGTTCCTGCTCCTGTGTGGCCACTGATGGCCACTCAGGCAGAAGAGGCTTCACATCTCAGAGACACCAGGGCCTTTCCAAAATATGCCTGAAATGGAAGGGAAGGGAGGAGAAGCCTGGCAGTAACCAGGTGGAAGAGTGCAGAGATTATTTTCTTCTTCAGTCCTTATGGAAAAGGAGGTTAAAACCAGGCTTTAAACCACTGAGGAAATAAATGGGTTTTTTTTCCCAATAAAATAAATATTCTGCAGCCCACCCTCTCCCTTAGTGGTACCTGGAGGAGCTCAACCAGAAGCATGAAGTTCCTGATTTAGTGTCCACATGTTTTCAGCAGGTACTTTCTCCCATCTTGTTATTGCCTTGCAAAGTGTCCATTTTACCGAGGTAATCAAGGGGAATTTTTGCAGCCACTTTCTTTCCTCAGAAAAATATTCCTAGTGGTGTAATGATAGAAAAAAATGTCTTTTGTGAAGATAATCTATCAGTTGAATTAG
Source organism: Tichodroma muraria (assembly GCA_013390105.1). Classification (NCBI taxonomy): domain Eukaryota; kingdom Metazoa; phylum Chordata; class Aves; order Passeriformes; family Sittidae; genus Tichodroma; species Tichodroma muraria. The sequence goes on from WAAG01047158.1 coordinate 26,386, forward strand.
TTTACATGTGCTTTTAATGCCAAGAACCTCAGAGTGCTTAAAAATAATAAAAATGAAATGTCAAGCAAATAAAAGTTAATTAAACACACAGTGAGAGAGGCTTAATTTTAGTCCTAAAAGGAGACGAAGCTTTTGCAGAACATCTCCGCAAAGGTAAAAAAATCCCTCCCTGCAAGGTGTAAAACATCCCCCACTCCCTGGCAAGAAATGAGCACAACACCTGAAGAGCATCTATACTCCAGACACCACCAGATGGGGAAGAGGTCATCTGCTGGGGGGTTGGGGAAATAAGAAAGCAGTGAACTAACACAGACCCTCCATGAATTGTTGTTTATTACTAATATTCTTGAAAATCTTCATACAGAAGGAGCTCTGAGTTATTCCAAGTCCAATGCAACACAAGATTTAAAGGTCAGCTCCTTTTCTCATGGCAGTCCATGGAGGTGTGTGTTTAACAGGAAGCCAGGCTGAGCTCCAGGATCTTCCCAGCATGTTTTGTTTGGGTTTTTTTTTTTTTTTTCATTCCAGCTAATCATGCTGAAGCAAAGAGGAGAGGCAGAAGAGCAAACGGGACAAGGCAGCATGAGCAGGTGGGTTTCTACTGAAACAAGTGTTTGCCTGACTTGGCACAATAGCAGAGGTTTCCTTAGGAATGTTCACTTCCCTTGCTGAGACTCCCAAAAAAGGTAATAGATCAGTAATTAAATGCTTCTCCATCACCATAGCTCAATCATGGATGGAAACAGCAGGTGTGTGCTCTGGTCCAGCTCCCCGGGAGGGTCTGGGTGGGGAGCACAGCTGCAGGAAGGGGTGACATCCAATATCTGGTCTTTGCCTGGCCCTTCAGGACCACAGGTGGGATAAGGAATGTCCTAAAAAAAAAATGTATGAAAGCCCACAGAGCAAGGGCTATCAAACCAAAATGAAGGGATATCAAAACAAAATTACAACAGTGGCTGGGGCTCTTCTGGTGGGAAGCCTCCTGCCCTGGCCAGGCCCCCAAGCCTGCTTAAACACCTCCAACCAGTGGAGGAGGCTTGAGCTGTAGCCAAAATAAAGATGCCAGGACTTGCTCACAAACACCCCCAAAACTCACTATGAGGGTTGTATCTTCAGGCAGCATAAATGTCAGGAGGAAATGGAGGGAAAAGAGAGTTTTGCTCCCCATTTTATTTATGTTAAAGGGCTGTATGCTACATTTCCTGATTAATTTTGAAAAGATGTAAGTTAGCAACAGAAGATACGGGACATGCTGTATTTAACCTTGGTGTCTACAAGACTTTCCTCACCCTTGACCCACCACTGATTTATGTGTGCTGTGGAATGTGCTGGCTGTCTTAATGGATGGGTGACATCATTTCATATGCCAGGAAGTGATAAGCTGCCCCAAATGTCAGAGCTTCAGACTGATGGGTTTTGGTCAGGCTCTTTCCTTTGGTCTTTCTCTGCATTCTGAATGCTTTTTCTTAGCACCATCTAGGAACCATTTGCACAAAGTGGATGGCATTTTGGTAAACACTTCACATGTAATCTTTAACAGTATAACAGCTTTGTTAATCACTGTAACAGATTAAATGTTCCTTCTCTGAGCTGGCCTAGTTCGGAGGTTAAAATTATACAGCCTAAAAGGAAAAAAAATAAGGGGAAAAAAAAGGTGCTCCCATTCTGTTTGTATTATTTTGTAAAAAAAGTACAAAAAGAAGAGAAGATCAGCATCATCAGAAAAGCAGACTTTATCTTGACAAGTAACCTTGTTTTGAAATGCAATTATTGGGCCAGACTTGCAGCATGGGTAGCCCCTAAGGTTGTGCATCCTTGGACCGTGGGAGAAGGAGCAGGGATGAACAAGGGGATAATAATGCAATGACTGTTTTTTTCATTTTGTTTTCTCCATACTTACAAAGTAGACTCTGTTGCTCTGTTGATGAGCTTGCAGTGCAATGCAAAGAAAAACAGCCAGCATTTGCTGTTAGATGCACAGTGCATTAAATGCATGAAGACATAAGCATACAGGTCCATTGCTGGGCAGCAGCAGACAGCGAATACAGTCATATATCAAAACTTTTTTTGGGGGGGATCTGTGGGGTTACCTGTACATCTTTATATGATCACTAGGTTGAAGAGAAGGAACGCTTTGGTGGCTTTCCCACCCGTGACAGATGGCGTGGGCTGGCAGTGGGAACGTGCAGTGAGCCAGAGGCAGCACTGCTGTGTGTGCCATGCTCTCCTCTCCATGGCTGTCCTTTCTGTATCCCCTGACTGCTCATGGCTCTCAGCTTGCAGGGAGCTGCACAGAGGTGCCAGTCAGCCCAAGGCAGGTAGGGGTGGCACTGATTAAATGCCTTTCATAATGATGCGCTATCCTGGGAAAGGACTTTTGATTTGCTGTTGAACCAGTAAAGAGTAGGTGGCATTTGAATTACTGCTTTGCCCCTTTTATTCCCAAAGACTATGAACATGTTTGCAATACTTTCCCCACTCAAGAGGTTTGTATACCCCATGTCTTATCTGGCAGCACTGGCCATCAGTCTTTCCTGATGCTCTCTGCTGTCCCAGTATCTCCAGCGACTATGCAAAGTGCTGGCTGCTACATATTCATTCCAGATTTATCAGTGCAATTTGCATATACTTAATATTTGTGCCTCACTGATGTAGAACTTGAATATTATTGGTTTATTAACTTTTTTGGGGGAAGGTCATTACTCTGTTTTATAGAGGTGTTTAAAATGTGCAGAACTTGATGTATATACCTTGATTGCTTGCATAAAAATTGTAGGAAATACTGTCATAAAGTTTACAGAGCAGATAGTAAATGTCTTCATGTTTGGAAGGAACTCGATGTGCTTTGTGTTTCCTGATGAGTGGTTCATCAGTGTTAAGAAACAATTTTCCAATAATCAGGGTGGATTTCAGCTGCAACCTGCCCCATGTGTCTGTGTGGGTAGGTAAAAAAGCAAGTGTCACTTTTTGGGAGCCTGGGTCTGCTTCTAGGAACCTTCCACCACTGCCCCTTTCAAGCTATGGTCTCTCCTCCCATATACTGTGCAATTCTTCAAATTTTCTCTTTCAGCAAGCAAGCAAACATAAAAACTGGCAAAAATTTAGTACTGAAAATGTTTTTATTTTACAAGCTGGTAGGATATCGTTGTGTCAAAAAGATAAAAATAAAGGAATTTTGCTTGTTGGAGTAAGAGAACAAATCAGAAAACCACTCAGTAATACAGGGAAAATTCTCCTGCCAGGTACAATATATCCATTCAGACAGAGCTTTGTGTTTGACCATGGCATGCTGGTGATCTCTTATGGCTGCTGAGGATGCAAGATGAGGAAGAATTGGACTGGACAAAGTTAAACAATCTTTCAATCCTCCTGTGGTACTGAACTCTAAAATGTCCAAAAAGATCTGTAGTTTATCTTTCATATATAGAGGTTTGTGGTGACTTATTTTCAGTTTGTGTGTTCTGAACTAGTGAAAGGAATGAATGTTGCACAATTAATTCATTTATCAATCACGTTCAGTAAATGCATTGTCTGATCTGAAACACAGAGGGAGAAATTAAACAGATTAATGTCTTTTCTCAACTGAAGCCAAAGCAGTGATCAGAGCTGGCTGAATTAACCTCAAAATAAATTGACATCATTTCTGCAGACACAAGCAGTTTCTGTCATGTTTGGGGTCATGTTATTCGATGTCCATGAAGCAGTCAGGCATGCTGGCAAAGCTGGGACTTTTCAGAACATCAGCCTGTGTGGTAATTCATGCCAGCCTGCCAACATCTATCTTTTTTTGGCCTTTATCTTTTCAGAAGAGGAGGAATGACTTGGTGTTTTCATCCCTCTCTGTCAGTGCCCAGTCATTATGGGAGAAACTGATGACAGAGCCAAGGTGTTTAATTACATATCACAGGAGTGTAGTAGGGAGAGCTCCCTCCCTCCCTCAGGAGGAGACTCCATCTGCCTCCCAGCCAGGAACCCAAGCCCAAGCACTCCCTGCAGAGGCACCACTCCAGCGTTAAGGGGTAGCAGGAGGGGAGCTGACACACCCTGCACTGACAGATGTGTGCTCAGAACTAGGGGCTTCATAAGGAAGGTGTTTTCTGGGCAAGCTGAACCAGGTATGGTCCTAGAAATAGACATTGGTGGAGATAGCAGATGTTCCACGAGCCAGGCAGAGTGAGCCTTGCCTTGTATCCCATCGTTTACTGGAAAGGGCTGTCACACCACTGGACTTGCCTTCCTGGTGCTCTGCTGCTGGGAGAGGGGATAAGACCTGCTGTAGGAATGGAAGGCAGAGGGGGGTAGAGTGGCTGAGAATTCGGGAGATGCAAACTGAAGGACTTGAGTCCTTGGTGAGCTCAGAAACTGCATTCAGATAGGCCAGTGGGGTACAGGCTGCCCACTTGTTGTCAGCTCCTGTGGTGGGAACCAAAATTTGCAGAGAGACCTGAAAGGTCTGGTTTTGGTTCATCTGGGCCTCTGAACTGGGCAGCAGGGAAAACCAGATACATTCAGGAGAGAGATGCCTGAACTGGGCAGAGGCAGTGAATTCCCTGCCATGGGCAAATGCCCAACTGCTGCCCAGAACCTCTCGCGTCACCTCTCAGGAGCCAGGCAGGGGGGAGAGGAGCAGCCAAGCTGATCCACTTGGCCATCACCTCCTTTTTCCTCCTGAGTGAGCTCACGGCAAGTAGAGCTCCCAAAAGCAAGAGCCTGCCCAGAGCTGAGCAGATTGTAGAGAGCAGCTCCCTGGCAGCAGCACTCCCATCCCTCTGCCTGGCTCCTGGGGATGCGCTGCCAGTTGAGCTGCTCCTTGTGCCAAGCTCTGGCTTTACTTTTGTGCAAGCAAGATACCTTCTGAGAACGCAGAACTGCAGAGCTGATCTCTGTTCCTAATTTGCCATTAAAGTTTATTTTCAGCAAATTATTCAAAAAATCTACAGCACAGCTGTTCCACATTAATCTCTTCCTTCTTGCAATTTTTTCCTTTGGCAGGTGGCAGTTTCTGTCTCTCTGTTTGTTGCAGAACCGTGTACAAGAGACAGGAGCCTGATGAGCACTTGGGGCAGGGAGAGAGTCTGTGGAGATGGGTTTTACCCAACAGGAATTTGGAGAGGAAGTGGGGAAGGGTAACACATCACCTGATACATCCCTGCCAGCGCAGGTTAGGGCAGGGATTTCTGGAGCACAGATACACCAGGCTGCTCTGAGGGTTGGGGAGAGAGGACTCGATCTGAATTACCCTGCCAGCCTCATCACGAACAGCTGTAAAGGCTGTGCATGGGCCAGCTCATTTCCTTCACTAATGACAAGAGGAGTTAAAGCTGAATGTTTCCTGAAAATCAGATTAGTGCCGTGTTAGTCAGTGGACAAGAGTTGATTGCCTCTGGGTAATACTGTAAAGTCAGAAATTTAGTTTTAACTTTTGCAATCACTTTTTGGGCAGCTAAAAATGATGCTACAATAGCTCATTGATAGTGTAGTCTTGAAAGTAAGTTCTCTTTACATAGGTCCTTTAGACATTAAATAGGTGATTTGAGTTAACCATTAACTATTATTGAATTTAATTATTTAATATTTTTATTAAATAATATTAATTTAAAGTAATATTGATATATAATACTACATACTTATTTAATTTTGTTATTGAATTAATTACTAACTGTAATGGAATATTATTAACTACTACTTGAATTGACTACTAACACAATACAAACTGATGCCTTTGAATAGCACAGGCCAAATTTGTAATGCAGAGTCAATTTGTCCAGGTACTTTTAAGCACATCGTTTGCAGTCGTCCCATTTCTCAACCCAGTTACTCAGAAACATGCCTGCACTACTCTGATATTTTTTAAAAAGTAATTTATTTTTCTGAGCAGCTCTATCTTCCCTTGTTAACAGACTCTGAAACAGTTCAAAGCAGAAGGTGAATGGGCATTCAGTCAAAGTGGGAAATGTCAAATGTGTAAGCTGGTAAATGTTGCATATCTCAAGATGGAGAGTTTAGCACGGACTAGAACTGGAAAATATGTACAGCATCATTTTTCCAACAAATTCAAGACTGAACTCTTCTGACCCATCCATCCTCTGTGCCATACTATTAGATGCAGCACGATATTGGCAGTACCAGAATTGGGAGGGAAATATGTGTCTTATTAGAAATTGTATCAGTTTGGAAATTGGGTTCATCTATTGCATTTTTTTTAAAATCACATGATCTTCAGCATTCAATTTACATTTACCACATTCAATAGCCTGTTTCAAAAGGGTTTCAAAAGGGTTATTTTCCTGTTTGTTAAATCCCACTGGAGTCTAAGACAGAGCACTGTGACTCTCAACCAGAAGCCTGTGGAGGTGATGCTTGGGGAGTGGAAGCCACGTACAATAACATTGAATTAGGCCCAGTCTAGAAAAAATACATTTGAGCAAATTTCATGTCTATTAGTTCAGACTCCTCTTAGGACCAAAACACAAGGTACTTGGATGGGAAAAAGGAGGTAAATCTTGATCTCTCCTTCCTCATTTGGCTGGGAAGATGCTGCACCGTAGAGTTTAAATTTTCTTCAATTACTTTGAAAAAGATGCAGAAGGAAAAGTGAAAGGAGAGGGCAGCAGGTATACAGCACATGGGGCGACATGGTGCCTTGAAAATCAACTTCATAAAATGCATCTTAAATGGAGGAAGGATTAAGTTAGGAGGATGGCATGTAAAAGCAGAGGAAATAGTGATACTAGAGCAGGAAAATGTCAGGGCAGGAAGGCAGAGATGTGGTCAATGTTTCAGGAGGAAGATCTGGTGTCTCCCAAGCTTATGGGAATTTTTTTGTTGGGTTCTATGGAGCAAATATTTCCACCTTTTAGCTGGTGGTGCCGTGTTTTGAATCATGAGCAAGATGCTTTTCTCCATCTGAGCACAACTTGCAGTGAATAGTAACACACCTCTCAGAACCAGAGGTGATTAAATCATCTTTAATATGTTTCTACCTTCCCTTTAGTTTAAAGGTTTAATCTTGGCATCTGAACCACCCACTCTCAGAATCATGTCCTCCAAGCAGACTTAGTTTCTACACATTTAGGTCTGCGTGAATATCTACAAGAAGAGAAAACCCACATGACTTTCCCATCTGGCTCTGTGTTTGATATAAAGCTAGGAAGAGTGGTTAATAAGCATAACCTGGGATAACAGTGCTCTAAAGGTTTTCTTATCTTAAATCAGGTCCAAAGATCAGAAAAAAACTACCAGATGTCAATTTTGATAAAGTTAATGAAAAAATGTGGTCCAGGTGCAATTTTATGAAATCCGTTTCTACACCTGTTAGTCAAACAGAATGAATTCTTTAATTAGAGGCAGTAAAAGAAGCTTTAAAAAAGACTCAAAGTCCAATTTGAGCCACTGCAAATGAAAGAAACTTCAAAAATTTAAAATATGTTTCATTCTTCCTGCAGTTTTAGTTATATCTTGGTATTTTTGATTCATCTTGTTATTCTGAGCTAAAGGGTCCATGGGCCTGAAGGCTTTAAGCTAGGAGAGACCAGCTGGGGGAAAAGGAAGCTCTCCAGAGGATTTGTAGGAAGGTGGATTATCTGATGTCCAGGTTGTTGTGGAGAACTGCTCTATCTCCCCACTACACCTCACTGACACCAGGGCTTCGTGAGCAAAATCCTGCAGCCAAATTTCTGCCCCAGTCACAAAGTGCTGGGTTGCTCTGGGGACACTTTTGTGGCTCTTGCGAAAACATGTCCTGAAAGCATTTTTCTTTCATTTTGATGAGGAATGGGAATGCTTTGAAACCTCAGAAAATACTCAGGTTAAATCATACCCCACTGAGGGTACAGGAGCTCCCTATAGCACCTTATCAAACAGCACAGCAAGAATATGCCCTTTCTTTAGGCTAGAGGACTCTTTCCTGAGCTGTCCTTCTCTGTACGTCAGAGCAGAGCTGAATCTCTCCAGGTAAAATGGAAATAATTTCCTCTTGACACAAGTTATGCTGATGTAAGGCTTAATTGATAGCTCGCAGGGCACTTGTGTTTTCCAGGCTGTTGGTTTTGCTCTAAGCACAAATTTACTCAGTGATGAGAATATTTTGACAACTCTGCCTATCTGTGCTCAGGAACTGCAGTTTGGTGTGAATTTTCAGGGTGTGTTGACCCAGTTTTAAAGCCTAAAATGAGCATGCTCTAGATTGATACAGAAATACTGTAGTTGGCAAGATAAAACAAAGAAATTGTAAATAATCAGAAGTAGAGTACATTCTGCACAAGAACTTTTAAGAGAGTTTTGCTTAGCTGGCAGAGCTGTGTTTTTGTCCTTAGACTTTCTCAAGAAGGTAATTTTTAAAAAAGGGTGCAATTCAGCTTGAAGAAAGCTGTCATTCTGACCCACTTGCATATCCTCACGGACACCTCTCTTCAGCGAATCCCTGCCTAGCTGTAAATACACAAAAATCAACATGTCAAATCAAAGAGAATTAGTTTTCACATGTTACTTCGTTATTCCTTTGCCATCCCAGGTCTAATAAATGTCTCATCTAGAATTCTCTCTCTCTCTCATATTTGTGGTGTTTATTTTTATGTGCTTATCAAAGCTTATTTTTAAGCAACTCACGGCTCATTCTTTAAGAATAAAGAAATTGTTTTTGACTTTATGTGTTGTTCTGTGAGCAGAGCTGGGAAGGCTGTGCTTGTTTTCTTTAGATGATGTGACAAATTAGCTTCTTCCAAAATATTATGCTCGGGAGACTGTGATCGCAGGAAGCATGAGAGAACATTTGAATACATTACCAGATCTCTGCAATACATATGTGTGTTTTTTGTGTGTAGAATGGGGTTTTAATTAGAAGTGTTCAAACCATTTTGCTACAAACTCTCCTGACAGTGTCTTTGTGCTGTCCATACAGTCAGAAAAATATTTACATGCTGGAAGATAGTTGATTTTGGTACATGATTTGAATATGGAAAAACATTAGTGCTAATTATACACACACACAAAAAAATAGTAAGGAAGTTCTGTGTTCATCTCTTTTATTTTTGTGATCCAAAATCTGGCTATAAATAAGAGTGCATTTGCTTAATAGAGAAGTGTTATCACTTTGCTTCACCATTTCCCTCTTAGGTAAAATTAGCTGTGTTGCTAGGCCATCAAAATGCAGCTGAAAGGATAACAATGATGAGCCCAGCTGTGCCCCTCGTGCTCCCACAGAGCTGCTCCTGGTCCTTGGTTCATCACTGCCTTTTGTCTCTCCTCATCGAGGAGCACACAAATTATGGTATTGCCATTAAATGTAAATTCTCCTTGGCCACTTTTTATTCCAGTAGCTGCTGGGAAGGTGACACGGATACCTGCTCACAGTTCCTCCCCAGAGCCTTTTTGACTGGGGCAGAATGAGGAGTAATAGCTAGATTTTTGCTGCTGTATAAAGGCAACCAATTACTGGTTGAAGCAGGTAATTATGATGCTGAACACAGCTAGGAAAGTTAACATCTTGGCAACTAGTTGAAATTTAAAATAAAAGCTCACTCCCATTATGTTCTGTATGCAGAGGAACTGATCAAATAGTGTTTGCTCAAGCCTAAATAACGAATTTGGATCAGACTTCCCTTGCATTGGGATAATAAGTACGGGATTTCACATCTGGCCTTTCAGGCTAGGCTTGGTTTAAAAAAAAAACATCATCAGTAAATTCATTTTTTTACTAAAGCCATCAGAAATTGCTTACCAGGGTTTTGCAGTGTGGTGAATAGCTTCTTATGACTTCTGACTTTGGCTTGATGAGTTTCCTGTTCACCCTGATAGCTTTCAAACTGGAAGGGAGAGTCTAGAATTACAAAAAACAGCGAGGAATAAAAATTGTGTTGGCAACTGCAAGCTGTGTGAACATTCAGACCGCCCCAAATGTGGGTGTCTGCAGAGTTACTGCAGAGAACAGCAGTGTTCATAAGCAGATTACTGAGTCATGAGCATGTTTTGAATGTGATTACAAGCAGAGAGACAGAATTAGTCTTTGATTTCCATAAAAAATTAATGAGAGAGACAGACAGGGACAGACAAATTGGAGAGTTCACTTGGTTAATTTTCTACCCAGCAGCTATTGTAAATGTTCCTCTTATTTAGCAAAGAAAGATACCAAGTCTGTATTGGTTGTGCTGGCCAAGAAAAACTATTAGTGTGCTGGAGGTTTACCTGGGGGCAAACTGTCAGCAAATTAAAAAAGCAACAGTGTGCTCGTTTTGGGACATTTTGATGCATCTTTCACAAGTGCAGTCAATTAAGAGCTCCTCTGGAAATGATGTTTGGCTGCTGTGCTCCTGAATGACAGCTCTGTCTTTGTGTGGGCACCAGTGGACTGGTTCCCTCCCTTGAGAGGAGAGAGTCTAGTTGTGTTTTAAAAGGGTGTTAGTGGAATTATGCCCTGCTACAGATGGGATAATATGGGATGAAATCATCATTAGTGCTACAGATGCAGCAAGTGCTACATCTCTGGGATATCATGTTATTTCTTTTATTCATAGCTGCAGGGCAGCTTATAATTGAAATGATACAACCCCAGCAGTGGGTCTCTGAAGCAGGGCTGTGAGGTTCACACCCTTTCCCATGGATTCTGGTTTGAATCTGCCAAGGCCTAGCTACTGACTTTAACCAGTATTTAAGTACACTTTACCTCAGCCATGCTCCCTCAACTTTCACTCAAGGCAGCCAAAATGCCACCATTTGGCAGAAATATCGACTGTTCCAGATAATTTGTGAGGAACAAAGAGTTCTGATGTTCTACGAAATGCAGTTTGCTCTAATTTGTACTAAATACCAATGAACATTTTTGCAGAGATTTCTTATCCAGAACTAATGTCCTGTATTTAGGCTATTTACAGATGGTTAAATGGTGAGATGATGAGTTCATTCCCTATTTAAATGCAACTCACAACAGAACATTGGAAGCCATACTTTAAAAGGAATAATTGCCCTGACTATAGAAGACTTTGTTCCCGTGGAAAATGGCTATGAAACTTGTGTTGTTTAATTGTTTTCAACTTCTTCTTTTTTTGTCTTCTTTTTGTTTCTTTAAATCTTGCAAAATGCTGACTTCTCAGGGAGAGGCAATAAAACTGTTGTAAAGCTTATGATGGAAATGGGCATATCTGTCTGGATGTAATCAACAGATACTTTCTCTGTATAATAACAATAATAAAGACTCAGCTTTAAAGTGAAAATATTTAGTATGAGTATATAAGGTATTCTAGTTGACTTTGAGATGAAATACAGAAAAACTCACGTCCACTGTGTGTTGGGAGGAACAGCCTGCTATAGTGAACAAGGTACTATTTCTTTAGATACCTTGCAAGATTACTGGCAGATAAGACACGTGTTTAGTTTCTGCTTTTATATTCTCTGTTATGATAGTGTCTGCATCAGCATCTTTGTGTTACAGAACTGCCATAAATAATTCATATCTTTATCTAAATAAATGTGGGTTTATTTTCAATTGGCATGGAAAAGGCCTTTATTTTCTGTATCATTGTGCACAGTTGTCATACCAGCCTCTTATTTCAAAATGTTTGTGAGTCACTCAGAACACTTCAGTAAATCAAATTGCAACAAACTTAGCCTGAAATTTAATTAAATGATCAACAATCATAGTTCTGTACTTTCCTAATAAAACGCGTCACATTGCAGATGGTTTACAAAGCATTTTCACCTCACCTGAACCCATTATTCTTGAAAAAACATGGCAAAACACTAAGCAATTCTGTTGATGGTGCTCTGTTGAGTAACAGGGGTCCTTGAGAGTCATTCTAGATTAGTTAGTGATGTGTAACTCAGCAAAGCAGGAAGGAACGCAACTCTGGCAATCCTTGCTCCTGTGGGATGGGAAGCACATTAAAAATAATCTCCATGGTCAGCAAGCATGGCCTGGGTAGAGAAAGGATTCACTTAGCTATGTGAAGAGAAATCAAATGGGTAAATTAAAGCAATCAGATGTGGGAGGCAGCTCCTGCCACACACAGCACTTTATAGCTGGAACATGGATCATTCATATTCACATTGGTTTTGCTGAGCTAGAAAGATGGATATCTACATGAGTTAGAAGATACTAAAAAATTCCACAGATTAAGGCATGCAGGGTAGGTTAGGGCAGAATAGAAGCACAGGCAAGAAAAAGCAGCATAGCCTAGAGGAATATGAATCAAAGGAGATTGCAAAAAAGTGAAGAGGAACACGTGCCTTGATTCCATATTGCGAAGCCCAAAAAGAGCACAAGAAAAAGTAAAATCCCTGCTGACCAACCCATGAGGAAACAAACAGTCTTTCGGTTTATTTAGTTTTCCTGTTTCCAGGGAAAAAGCAACACAGTGAGTAGGATTTTCCATAACTTTCTCTTCCATTTTTATGATCATGGGAAATTATTCCACAGTTTTTCTTATAGGTCTTTCTGGATTTTTTGTTTAAGTCTCTTTGTGAGTATTAGACTGTAAGCCTTTCCTTCTTATGGATAAGAGTGCCTCTGACAAAATTTATCTCTGGTGGAATTACTCACATCCAGATCTCGAGTCCTAACTCACTGGTAATAAAACCTGGGTCTTGCAGTGAGTGGACCTGAAAACCTGCCAGGAACAGGGTGTCAAAGAGGAGCCATTCCTTGGAGTTGGCTTGGAGATCATCCCTCCAGCTGGGGTGGAGCCCAAGCTGCAAATAAAGTAGGTATGGAAACAGGGAGCTGCAGGAAAAACAGGGAGCCTCTGAACTCTTAATCTTCTGATTTATTGTGCACAGTCTGTCTGTTTCTCCTCTCCTAGAAACATTATAACTTCTCTTCCTCTGCTGAAGCCCCTAACCTAAAAGATGTTGAATGGTCTAAGCCTTGATTATATATGCCATCAACCTTTCTTATTTAGAAAAGCATATCAGTGTCCCTTGTTTGTCTAATGAAGGTTAAGTTTAACCTTCAGGGCACAGTGCAAAGAACATCTGTTTATTCAGACTTCTAGCCTGGGGTCTGAGGAGCACAGTTTGTATTTGGGACCTCTGGCTGACATTTGTTAACTCAGTTTGCATGCATTTTAATGTGGTTTCTTGTACCCCAAGGCAGTTGTTTAGAATATAATATGATGGGATATAAATATATATATGTACATCTATAAGTGTCCAAATGATTATTTTCCAAGTTATTCCTGCTGGAATATGAAGGAGAAAATGAGTTTTTGAGATCTTGAAACCCTCAGAGGTCACCAAGATTTTCATGAAGATTGGGATGTGGCACTGGACACACTGGAATTCAGCAGCATATGAAACATATGAAAGAGAGGAAAAACACCAAATCTGACTGGTCTGAGCCTTTTGCCTCTGTGGGGAGAAGCTGCTGTTGGGAAGCAATGACAGGTGATCTGTGTGCTGGGGCATGAAGGAGCTCAATCCTCTGTAAATGGAACTTCTCAGTCCCCAAACCTCCTCTGCCTATGTGGCCCAGAGGCCACATCAGTGTGTCAACGTCAAATAAACTGCACAGCACTGTGCCATGCACTGGCAGCAGTGCTTTGGGCGGGGGCACGGTGCCACATGTCACAGGCTGATCCCTGCCTGGCGGGGACACCAGGCCCCTCCGGGGTGACCAAACCCTGGGTCACCCTGGGAGATCTCTCAGTCCCCCCCTCGCTGGGTGTGATTTCTTATCTGCCAACACAACACTGCATGAAGACTGCAAAGAAATGTGGGTTTGCAAGAAAAGCCCATTTCAGGTGGAAATCATGCTGAAAAATTATTTTTTTATTGTTGTTATGTCTGCATAGAACTTCTCTTAATGACATTTAAATATGGGGCCAAACTTGAGCTGATGGCATCTCATTAAAGCCAAGGAAATAGAAATTCAAATGTGCATCTTCCTCCAAGTGGTTTATCTAGCAGCAGGAGCTTATTATCTGGTGTGACACTGATATCTGCCAGGAACTGTGTGTCTGTACCAAGCTGAAGACAGATACATTTAAACACAGAGCATTCTGAGTGTTTCTGATGACTGAGATAACCAAAAACCTGTTTAAGGGTTCGGTACAGTTTACTTCATGACATCAAATATTCAAACGTGCTTCTTTATTGGTAGGATTATTGCACTGCAGAAGCAAAATGGGTTTCTTATGATGCCTTAAGAAACCTAGAAATGAAACAACACACACTTTCAAGATAATATTAGTATAGGTGGTAATATAAAGCCTAGTCTTTATTGGAGGCCCCCAGAGGCGAATGCAGAAAATGTCCACAAAAGCCCACCCACTCCACTCCCATGGGGGTGCATACAGTTTATTAAATTGGCATAATTGACAAAAATCACCATTTAGGAGCCCAGGTGGTGATGCTATCCCCCCCAGTTCAAGCCCCTTCTAAATCCTCCTCCCTCAGATGGAAACTGAACCTGTTGATGAAAATGTGTCTTGAAGAGCTGTTTTTCAGCCTTAGGTTCCAGAGAGAACCAAGACAGGACAGGGGCTTTGGAATATATTTTGTCTTTCTGCCTATCAGGGCAGGGAAAAGTACTGGGGAAGCTATCTGTGAATGCAATAATAAACTACAAAGCTACAAATACATGTGTAAAGAATACAGAGAATATATTTTTTTTGAAAAAGGCAAAAATCAGGATGGCATCACTTAATGCCAGGATTTGCATACAGAGAGCTCAGATAGAAATGGATGTGTGTGTGCAGAACGGTACCCTGCTTATACGACCCCTCTTGTAGCACTTCACTTTTCTGTAGCAGCGCTCCCCAGGGGGAAAAGGAAGCTATTGCTGTGCCCCTTTTCAGATGTTTTCATTCACAAAGATTTAAATGACAAATTCTCAGTTTTGTTCCTTTGCAGGGTTGGTCCCATTGGCTCTGGCAGCCCCTCAGTCCCTATATGCTGCCAGATTGGATATGTACCTGCAGCCCCTCACGTGCTGCTTACATTTCCCTGCATCTTCTCCTTAAACATCTCCCTGTCAGCAAAAGGGCTCTGTTCCCTTTTGGTCAGGCCCCAGGAGACTGTTCTGGTTTTCTCCACTACCTTGTGGGCAAATGACTGTTCCCTTCTCTGAAGCTGGAGCACACCCATGATCTTCTTCCACAGCATCACTCTGGGAAGAATCTCAGAAGCAGGAAAGTCTTGTATCTCTTTCTGGCAGAGCCACCTCACGAAGCCCCAGACAACTTGCAAGGATACCTCTGATTTCCATATTCTAATTTCTACAATAACATTCTGAGGGAAAAGTCATCTGGATATTTCTCTTGAAGCAGTAAGTGAAGATGTTTTCCAAGATGTCCTCTGAGTCTGTTACTGTAAATGTCAAAAACTCCTGATGAATATGCCCTCCCTGGCAAGAAAGCAGTTTGCTTTCAGGTGTTACTGAACATTTTCCCCTGCAAGAAGGTCTTCTGCCCTCCTGGTCAGAGGCAAGCAAGATTAAAAGCATTCATCCTTGGCCTGATATTTAAGCATGTAAAACTATCACCTCCAGAGATGGAGTATTTGTGAACTTTTCTTGGGAAAACCATGTTATTGCTTGGAAATCACACGCCCACGTAGGGATGATCATCTGCAGTGGAGCTGTCTATCCTCCAGCAATAGATGCTTAGGGAAAAAAACAAACCCACCTCTTCAGAGGGGAACAGAGGCAAAATATTCATCCCAGTGTGAAAGGGACAGGAAGGATCTCCACAGAAGATATTTAAGTGCAGGAGGCATCTACAGCTGGACACCTCATCCGAGGTGGGTGCTCCACTGCAGGGAGGGGGCTCTGGGGGCTGCTCCAAATCACATGAGAGTGGCCTTCCAGTGCTGCAGCTTTCCTGGTGTCCCTGGGGAATTGTGGCTCCTCTCTGTTGCCATTTCCCATTCCTGTGATGCTCAGGGAGTGGGTCAAGGGCACTGTCTTCGCTCTCTATTACAGCTCAGAGGGATCTCTGCTTTCCAGGGCAGAAAATCTGCCTTCTTAGTCTTCCGTTTCACAGCATGCTTCTCTGCTGAGAGTTCCAAATATGCACAGCTGAGCCAATGCACTCACTGTGGCAGCATGTGAGTGCTGCACAGCCACTCGATGTGCTTCTGCCTTCAGGGTCCCATGGCCCTTGAGGTGCATTTCATCAGCTCTGTATACATTTCACTATCACTCAATAGGGTGAAAGCTTATTGTCATTAATTGTCAGGGTTTATGTTGGCAACCACTTAGTTCCTATGGTTACATCTCTAAGAAATTGTGAAATAGGCACTTCAAGGCTCTGGGCAGAGAAACAAATTGACTGTTACAGAATTCATGAATGATAATAACTCATTTACTTATAATGCTAATAAATAATTGGCGTAAAATCTTCTAGTACAGCTTTAAAATACTTAGGGTATTTAAAGGTCAGCATGCTCTTAACTCTCCATTAAAGCTCACATATTGCAATAATGCAGCCCAGATGGCAATTACAGTGTTTCAGAGTGTTCACTTAGTGAATCCATACCTGGTCCTGGTCTGCAGGGCTGCCCTGCTTGTGCTCTCCTGACACCACAGCAGGGCTTTCTAATCTGTGCTAGGTCAGGGTTAGAAACCCTCCTGTTTCTGGACATGCTAAAGCTGTGCCATGGGAACAATATCCACTGTCTTTTTGTTTCATGCAGCCCTTTGTCTAGGCCACGGCAGGATCCTGAAAGAAACAGTGTTTTGTGGCAAATAAATACTCTGCAATTTATCTACAAGGTCACCCCTACTACCCCACCACATCAGGGGACCTGAATCCTTCTGGTCTTTGCGTTATTTTCTTGGCTGTGTTTCTCATTATCCTTATCTTTCAGGGTTACTGAGTCCTGGAGTATCTGTTTTGTGTTGCTGCTTCCTTAACTCCTTTTCCCCCATATTTTCTTCCAGATTTGCTTTCCCTTTTTGTCTCCTGTCCTCTGTTTGTCTCATGTGCTAGCAGGCACGCACCAGGCTTCGCACTGTTTCAGGATGTCCTACCATGTTCCATCCTATTTGTCTCATCAGGGTATGTAGCAGTTCAATTTTTGTCGCTCTTTCCCTTCACAGATCTTGCTTTGCCTGACATAAATTTTTTATGCCTTTTCTCTACCTTGTTTCTTTTCCTACCTTGTCCTCTGAGAGTCAGCTTTCCACAGTGAACCATGGGTGGGGGAAAATAATCTATTTCTGTGTCTCTGCTTCCATCTTTTCAGTATTGCTCCTCTGCAGCGGGATAGCCCCACACTTTGCTTTTGTCCATCAGCAATGAGTACTGAGCACAGGCTTTCCCACTTAGAGCTTACAATGTATTGAGCTGGTTTTAAATTATTCCTTCGTGATTCCTGGTGTGGGTTGAATCAAGATGAATCACACAGTGATGAAGGTAATTCCTCCCATCAGCTGAACAATGAATCAGTCGCTATTTTTCTCACAGTTAAGATGCCAATTTGCATATGGTACTAAATAATGTTCCCTGTTAAGACCAAGAGGCTGAATAAAGTGGTCAGTTTGTTACAAGCTTACAGGCAAGGAGACAGAATACATGTCAGCTATACTGCCTTCAGTGTAAACAAACAGTGTTTAATCATTTGGAGGGGGAAGTCTGGGGCCAAGTCTGGAAAAACCATCTTCTAGAAACATGAACAAGCAGTTGCTTCAGATACGAAAACAAGCCCATCACAACCCAAGTTTCCTAAAGTCTTTTAGTCCCTGAAAGCAAACCCAGGACTTAGTTCTGCAGTGCATATCTGACAGTAGACAGTCCTGTCTGTTGGTGAAGCAGTATATTAATTAAAAANAGATTGATATTCCTTCAAAAATATTAATAGAAATGTAAAGATGCTACCTGTAGTCATCCTAATTGTAGCCTGTGTGTTGTGTATTTAATGAATTAGAGCTGGGGAAAAAAGGGTTCTTCTCTTTTTCTGTGGGCTAAAACCAAGAAGTGGACTCCCTTGAGAGAAGGATGAAAAGCCCAGAGATGCTCTGGCAAGCTGGTTGCTTGCTCTCTAGCACTTCAAATTACCAGTTTGTAATATGGAAGGAGGGGAGATATCAAAGCCATGTGGAGAAGTTATGCTGTTGGAAGTGTGGGGTAGCAGGAGATAACCTTGGAGATAAGCTAAGGAACAAAGTGTTAAAGCGGATTTGGAGGTGCTCAGCCCAGCACACAAACCCCTGGATCTCCTATAGCCAGCCATAGATTTTCTGTGCTGCTGCTTTGTGGAACAGCAGAGGTCTGGCTGAATGTACTCCATGAGTGCTCTCCTGGCTGGGAGGCACTTGCACAGCAAGGCCAGCAGAATCTCTGGGCTTAGACAGGGCAGGAAAAGTGAGGAGGAGGAGATGGCCCAAGTCCCAAGAGCCTGAAGGGTCTGACAGGTCCCATGTCTGCTACACACTTCCTCTGGGTACAAACCAGCCAGATTAGCCTATGACCTGACCTGTTTTGGAAATGCCTTCACCTTTTTCTAGGTTAAAGGCTGAAAGATTTGCAACACAAACAAGGAGCTTGTGCCCTTTATTCATTATGTCACTTCCAGTGTTAGCTAAATAAAGAAAATCCTTGCTTCACTTGAATTTAAAATGACACCAAATAATGATTCAAACTTGCAGTGACATTTATCCAGTTAGTTGCTGTTTGCTATAGGTTGAAGGGACACATAAATACAGTTGTCTTCATGTTTCATGCACATTTCTCAGTGTTCTTTGACAGTTATTAAGTGCATTAATTCTTCTGATGCTAATTTCTGTGCAGTACTGAAGAAAAATACATTTTTCTCAAGGAGTTGGAACTTGGCAAATATCTCGATGGCAATAAATTAGCGTTGGAACTAAGTTTCTGTTGCCATGGTTTTCTTCTCCACTGGTAACTTACAGTTACTCCATCTTTACTGTATCTTTACTCCAGCAAGAATAGAGAAGAAAAGCCACATCCCAGATCATCTGGATGCCCCAAATCCTCTCCTGGCTCTCTCATGTGGTTTGCCCTGACAGTCCTCTTGCTCTCTGCAGGGTTCTGTACAAGTCTCGTTTCACTCCCAGACCTGGGAGGGTTCCAGTCTCCTGAGGAGTGAGAAGAACAACAGGGATGCTGCTGAGGAGTGTTCAGGCACTGGAGTATTCCCCTGCACCCCTCCCCTGCCTCTCCGTGCTCTCACCCCACTGCAAGGCAAACTTTGCCAACACCACTTCCCTCCTCTTCACGGGGTGATGAGGCTAAAAGCAAAGTGGTTGAACTCAAAACATCAAGGGACTGTGTTCAGTGCTTGGTGCCCTTGCATTATTTAAGTTTCCTGAGGCTTCCCAGAGGCTTTTGAGGGGATGCAGATAAAATTCAATGGATCACCTGAGCTGTGCCCTGCAGCAGAGGTTTAGCTAATAGGCCCGTTCTGCACAAATACATTTATATTTCCCAAGGCTAAGATGACACAGGGTTGTAAACCAGCGCTGCTCTTTCTGAAAGAGTAAGGAGAACCCATGGAGATGGCAGTGGAAAGGCTATGTCCTCAGACTTCGTATGAAAGCAAAATATTGATTTGACAGGACCTTCTGCTGCACCTGCAGTTCTTCAGCTGTGGCATCATGCCAGTCCCACATGCCCCAGAAGAGCTTTTCTCCGACCAGTAAATGGTGGTTGAAGGAAATGCTGCTGGGGTCTTCCATCAACACTGATGCTGCTGTTGATGGCATGGCTGATAAGGTCTGTCCTGTCTTTCTCTCTTTGATGGACTGGAAATAGTTCTGTTCTCTACAGCTGGAAGCAAAAACGTTTTTCTCCCTTAAATGATAGACAGAAAATAAATTGGTGTTTTCTGTCTTTCAAATTATGAGTATATCCTTGCTGCTGTCTGTATAGAATCATAGTTCTGTTTTTCCTTCAAATCTGTCTTACTTTGTCAGCTTTATTAAGGAAGAGCTTTTAACTATTTTCGCTAATAATGCTAAATCTAGACAAGACCTTCTAGCGCTGTTTTTAGCCATCTGACTATGGTTAAATATTTCTCTCTGAAATGTACAGATCTCAGTTTCTGAATCAAAGGGAATAAGATCCCTGCTTTACCCTGATTAGAGATAGGTCCTCTCTCTGTAACTAACAGAAATGATGGAGTGGCAACATTTCAAGTCTTAAGATACATCAGTTTTGCAAAATATATTTGTATGCTTCCAGCTGCAAAAAATACCTCTAAGAAACAAGGCAGAAAAAAATATATAATAAATTATTCTGGGTGGTATTTTTGGGTGACTGTGCTGGGCTCAGGGTAGCTGGAGCACTGCCTGAACCTCACCCTGTCACATTCCAGCATGTGTGGGTGGCAAGATGTGCTGCAGAGGGTGCTTTGTCTGTGTTCATGAGATGTTCACATTAACGAAATTTGCTTTGTGTGTTTGCAGTTTCAGAAAGAGGCAAATGGCTCTCAGGAAAACCTGGGGTCTGCAACAAGTACCTGAGGTTCTGCTGCCATTCTTCTCTCCGTTGGTCAAATTCCCTGGTGTTAAATTCCTCATTACTCCAGCATCCTTCCAGGCTTGGGCACTGTATTTATTTCTGTGTCTAATGCAAGTGCTGTGCTGGGAGAGCAGAGAATGCTGCTCTTTGACAGCCTGGGCTGGTGCTGCTGCCACCTCCCACTCTGCTCAGAGAGATTTGGGGACGTGGCACCAAACAGCTCTTCTTTGAGATGCTCCTGTTATTGCCTAGTGCAGCCATGCCTTGCTATGCCCCAGGGTCTCACTGAGTGAGGAGTTTATTTGCAAGATTAAGCCCTTGTAGAACTCCTGACCAAGTATTCTCCCTCTATCATGATCGACTTGTGTCCCCCCCCCCCCCCCCCCAAAACATGGTGTGAGAAAANNCCCCAAGAAACAGTGTGTGATAATATCACCAGGAGAGATCAAAGGGGCATAATCTACATTAGCTGAAGCAAACAGAAGTCTTGCTCTAGCCAGTGCAAGAGCAGAAGTACAAATCCTGTGTGCCAGGGCACAATTGCTGCCAGGTTACTGACGGCAGCATCCTCAGAGCCCTATCAGGATTACAGCACTCAGCTGCTATGCAGTTTATATTTATTAATACACACAGAGCTTGATTTAAGCACAGCAGCTCAGCAGCAAAACTGCCTCTGATTTATGGTGAAGGCAAGAGGTGACAGTGAGATACACTCCCGGACTTGGGTGTGCAGCCTAAAGAGAAAGGAGAGGCAAGGGGAAATTATTTGCATGGTTGCAGAACTGCAGATAACCAGGCAGTTAATTTATAATACCCAGCTATTTCATTCTACAGAATACACATTTGAAGTCTGGATCATAAAGGTTTGATTATGATTTTTAAAAGAATATTAGTTAATAGACAGCACAAAATCCTTTTTTTCCTCTTGTATCCATTTGTTAGCGTAAAAGTAAAAAGAAAATCATTCCAGCTCTTTAACTAATGGCACATCTATGCTTCGTACAATATTGAATGTTTCTATTTTCTCCCAGTGAGGTTTTTTTAAATTCTAATATCACCTGATCTTTGTGCAGTTAATTCCCTTGTCATCAAGCCATATAAATACTGACCTCAGAATCTCAGAATAGCCCTGGCAAAAAAAAAAAACACAGTAATTTGCATCACTGTTGCTGGGGGCTCTGCATATTTCCATTATAAAGTCCCAGTTTCAGCAGGCTGGACAATACAGATTGGTGTGGCTCTTTTCAGCTTTCAGGAGGAAATTTATTCTTAGAAATTGGGTCAAAGAATT
Organism: Tichodroma muraria; assembly: GCA_013390105.1. NCBI lineage: Eukaryota > Metazoa > Chordata > Aves > Passeriformes > Sittidae > Tichodroma > Tichodroma muraria. Next base: position 48,088 of record WAAG01047158.1, read on the forward strand.
TGGTTTGGCAGGGCCGACTGAGAGCAGTTCCAGTTCAAAACAGAAAATTTGCAGAGCAGCTCATTAATTTAAACAATCAGATAAAAACTTTCTTTATTTTAAAAGTGAGAATAAACTTTCAGCAGCCAAGTTACCTAAAGTTGAACAGGAGGAATAAACAAATGGGAGGTGTGCAGAAGACAAAAACCAGCAAACTGATGCCCTTATTTTTTTTAATATTCTTTTCCTATATTGCTTCCTTAATATTTCATAGTGTCAGTAAAGTTAGGTCTTTCTCAATATTGTATGTCCTTTATGTCTTTGGCTTTGGCATTGAAGAAAGGGAGTTATAAATTACACACCTGGCTGGCGGAGATGTGTTTTGAGCCCCCATGGACACAAACCTTCTAGGAGAGCTGGTTGGAAGATCAAGGTCTGAAAACGAACACTCACGTTGAAATCCTGTTTACCTTTGCTTCCTTCTCATCTCGATCACAGAGATTTCCTGGGGGAAATTTTCCCGCAGGAAATGTGGAAGTGCAGTGGCAGTGCCAGGCTGGCTTGTTTCCCCCACCACGACAAGAGCAGTTCTACCGCAGGCTCCTTGTTCCCTCGTGCGCCTTCCCCATCCCTTCTTCCATGTGGCAGAGGCTCTTAACGATCTTGCATCCACTTGGCTGAGAGCCATTCCTCTGAGACGGTCAAGTACACAACATTCAGTCGTGAACGCTTGTCAATTAACTTTTTCCATTCAAGGGCTAATGACTCCAAATAGCACCTTGAGCTCATCGCTGCCATGCTGGGGAGGGAGGGGGGACCCTGCAGTCAGCACGGCTCCAAATCTGAAAACGTACCTGCTAAGAAGATTAAGTCTGCAATGCTGAGCATTAAGCCCATCAATATTTATGCAGCAGGCAAAATTCATATCAAACCTGTCAGGCAGAATCTGTCACCGTGGTGCTTCTAAAAGGTTACCAGCCTCGAGGTACCTGTTTTTCACTTATGAACGGGGTTGAAGATGAATTATTTTGCAATATGAGTCTTAGTCTACTGGTAAACTGCAGGATTCATTATTGAATTAATAGTTTGCTTGGGTCCATCTGCAGGCACTCTTCTAGTGCACACGATGAATAACAATCTGAAGGATCAAGAGGGTAAGCTGGAAATGTTTTCACTTCAGAGAAAATGTCTGATTTTTTCAAGTATCCTTTATCCAAGTTTCCATACAAAAGGCAAACCCTCAGTGGGCAGTTCTGGCCTACACATTGGGGTCTCTGCTCTAGTGCCACCTGGCCTTGAGAGCAGCTATTTTGGGGAGCCTGGAGAAGAGCACAGGTACCTTGTCTAATATACTGAAAATCTTAGTGGAGCATCACTTCAACAATTATCAACTGGCACATCTGCCCCCAGCATCTCCCTGCATGTGCTCTCTTGCCCCAGAACCAGGCTGAGGAGTGGAGATATTAAAGCTTTTAGAACAAAAAAGAAGCAGGTGATGAGCCTCTGCTCTCATCAAGTAAAAAGGGAAGATTCATAGCCAAAGAAGCAGCAGAGCACAGCAAGATCTGGTATGCAAAGGGTGCTAAACACAACTCTTCTTCTGATGCATTGTTATGTGATGGATACAAAACCAGTGAGGAGGTTATGAAAGTTTATACCGCATGATCTGGACAGTGTCCTTTTAATTCCTGCTACCCCTGACTGACACTTTCAGCTCACTGCCCAGCATCCCAGTCCCTGCAGGGATAACTGTCCTTTTCCTTTCACCTTAAGACATGCAGACTAAGGAAGGGAAATTTTTCTGATGTATAAATGATATGGTGAGAGAAGGAAAATCGACATGTGAGAAAACTATCTAGGTGATGTATTTTGGGGAGCAGAATCCCTCTGCCAGCTGATGCCCTCCCCACGCTGCTGCAGATGGTTGCTGCAGCGGGCGGGCGGTGTGTGGTGAGCAGGTGATGTGGGAGGACTGCAGGTGGTGACAATGCTGGCCATTTTCTCTTTTCTTCCCTTCAGGCTGCAGTCCTGTAGTTCTGACTTGTCTTCTGCTTGCAATAAAAGTTATTAACCAACTGTGTTATCAGAGCATTACCTTATTAGCGCGGCACAAGCGTTTCCAGTCTCCTGACAATAATCTGCTGTAAAGGCAGAATCCCTCTGAGGCACTGCATGATAAACACCCTCAGGATGCTGAAAGTAATTGATATGAACTGCAGCTGTGGCTAAGGAGGATCCCTGCAGAGGACTGTCAGGATTCTCTGTATCTCCTGCACAATGTGGCCCTGGAAAGGCTGGTTTAGAAGCCACAGGTACAGGAGCTCCGAAGGTCCTGGGGCTGTTTTCTGCTCCAGAAGCTGGGAAAGGAGGGGACAAGGGCCCAGTGGCCTCTCTGAAGCCCCAATGCCATGTTTTCTCTGCCAGCTATAACTTGGAGGGGCACGGACATGAGTCATGGTGCCAACATCAGCCTTGCTCTTTCCTCAGCGTAAAATTTCTGTATGAGTGGAAAATAAGGAAAACTTTGAAAAACCCAACATGGTATTATCACTTGATATATCACCTAAGTGCTGCCTCCCCTTCGTAATCCTTCTGCTCTGTTACATAAAATTTGCTCTGCTTTTTTTCCCCCAGCCTACAAAAAGAACTTGTCTTTTCCTTCTAATGGGAAATAAATTGTACAGTAAAAATATTTATTGAGGCATGGACACCTTGATCCATTTCCTGTTTGAATCAATAGAAAGGTTGTTATTGATTTTGGTGGGTTTTTGAGACAGGCTCTAAGTTTTATCTGTTTTTCAGTAGATGATTTCCCTGCTGGTGCATTCTTTGTCCTGGTTAGTCCTCATGGTAGTTTTTTATGACTTTTGGGAAGGAATAGGAACATAGCAGAGAGTAAAAATGACCATTTTATAAGTTAGAATCTGAAAACATGGCTTGCATTAGTGACTAGCTTTGCTTTATTCTGGATACCTACAGGTATGATGGTTGAACTTGGTACTTTTCATCTGTGGCGTAAAAGCTGCCAACTCTGTTAAAATCTGATTCAACGTGACATTTGTGTCACATTTTATCTGCTTGCATTGGTTAACATTATGTCAGCTGATGTGATGTAACCAGACTCAGCCTAATAGTGAGTGACGTACAAAACAGGCATTCTTCTTCTTCTTCCTTGGCTTAGGACTAGTGTAAGATAAGACAAAAGGTAAAATAATCTTAGACTTCATGAATGGGACATTGTCAGGGGGTGGCTACCATGGGGTTATACACTATGTGTCACCCCACAATGTTATCCATCTAAATAGGCAACTCACCTTCATCTTCAGATGCGATGATGAAGAACATGAAATCCCCTCATGGCATTCATGATTCCCTGTATTCAGGAGTCTGCTGAAGTTGGTTTCTGGTGGTTTAGTTCAATGAATCTGTATTAAAGGGCTTTGGGTTCAACCCAGCTGGCCATCACATTTTACCTCAAGGGCTAGATATTTTGTCAATATTCTGCTTTTTGCAAGATGAAATACTGCTGGAAGAAAGATCTCTAGGCACACTTAACACATACAATACCAAGTGATGTATTTACACTGCTCAACAAAAGAGTTAGAAAAGGTATTTGTCAGGAAAACTGTGGTCAAGGTAATTTATATTTTGTATGAAATGTCATTTAGGAACACTTAAATAAAATAATCACAATTCCTGATTTTCTGCAGTAAGATGGTCCTTGTAGTCATACAAACTGACTTCCAGCCCAACATGGGGGCAAAAGTAAATTGTCTTGGGGCTGCCAACAGGAAATCAGGAATATTTTCACTGTTGGAGCACAGCAGGGGCCTGGCTGCTCTTCACTCTCACTCCTTGGTGGGGAAGCTGAGGCTGCTCTCTGTTCAGGATAACCCTCAGCCTGGTGACAGGCTAAACTCAGAGCTAAAAGTGGCAGAGGAAATGAGGATTAAAGGTCTCAGGAGACGCAGTATCCAAACCTCAGCTGGGGTATTGGCACATCTGCTGCCTTGCTCAGCACTGTTATCATGAATTGATGGCATCTAAGTGCATCTGCAGTGCTGTCACCGGAGCTCTCTTGGACAGCTTCATCTGCTGCACATCTGCCTTTCCTTCATGAGTGACAACAGCATTTTATTAGACTAGAAGGTACTTGATAAAACCAGCCTTAGCAGAGGTTATGGGAAATAAAATAAATAAATAAATAAAATAAAACAAAACCACCAGTTCTTCTGGGAATTTCATACACCGGCAAGGAAGGTGGGGTGGGTCACACAGACACCCCCTCTTCCAAGACCATGCCAAGATTAGAGCTACTCTGCACAAGCACAGCTGGGCAGGGCCCTGCAGCAGCTGCTCTCTGCACAGGCACAGGTCAGCAGCAAAGGTGGGGGAAACAGGGCTCAATACGGGCTCACCCCACTCACCCAGGTCTCTGTGAGTCTTGGTCAGGATTGGAACTGAGATCTCCTAAAACTTGGCACCATCCCTCTCCTGAAACCTGTGAAGATCCTAGTGAGAGCAATTGTCTTCTTCTTTTTGCTCTGACTTGAGCTGCACACACATTTGCCAGCTCAAAGCCAGCTAGGGTAAATATGCTTTATAAATGGTGCAAGTCTGATTAGGCTGGAGGCAGAGCAGACAAACATAAATATTGCCTACTAGTCAGTACAATCTCAAAAATGTGACACCTTAAAGGTCCTTTTTATTTTGGCTAGCTGCTTTCCCAGTACAAGCCTATGATTAATTTCTATGCACTGCTAATTATTTTTTTCAATTTAGAAACTTACAGGAAATGTTGTGATAACATTTAAATGGCAAGAGGGGGCTGAACTGTACCAGCATTGGTCCAAGAGTCCCTGCTCAACCTGCTGACATTTCAGGGGCTAGATCTCTTATTATCCATGCTGCTCAGATGTTTCCAGCAAGATCGCTTCTGTAACTTTTTCCTGGGGACATAATTTCTTCCCTGACACTATCTTGTGCTTCCTGTAACTCCAGCAACTCTGATGGGTAGATGTAATTTGGATGCAGCAAATATTGTAGTGCACTGGTAAATGAATTGGCATGTTCCAGTTTCTCCTGATGGAGAAAATCCTGGCTGCTTTGAGATGGCTGCTGAGCGGATTGTGCAGGGTATATCAAGGATGGTTTTTTGAAATTATAAATAGTGATCAGATGGGTATGTTCAGTTATTAACAACATTTTTCTACTTGCCGCAAAAAATTCTTACAAATGCGACTTCCTGCTTTGTTTGACCATTTATAGGACTTCTCCCTTCATGTTTTCTCCTTGTGATATTTGTAGCTGCTAAAGCAGATGAAGCTACAGACCTGTCCCCTACTTTGTCTGATATCAATGGCTGCTTTCCTCTGGGGACAAACTCCTTCTTCTAGAGAACAGTACAAAGCACCTCACTGAGTCACCATCACCCAGCAAGATAAAACATTGAAGGGTAGAGAAAGGTTTTGGGAACTCCCCCAAAGGAGCAGGGGATCCAGTCAGGGCTCCCTCACATTTACATTTGCTGTTCCTCTGTATTACACCTCTAATATGTGAACATTTGGAAATGCTGGTTCTCCAGTTCCATGTGTTACATGCACTATGGACAAGACCCAAAAACATCTGCAATGCCAAGAGAGGATGCCACTCTGTGATGAAGTCCAAAATATTGCGCTAACCATGAAGGATAAATGATGGATAGCAGTTGCCCCTTCTGATCACTTTTGGGAATGATGCCTTTTCTGTGCTAAGAACTCTGCCAAAATGTTGCAAATGCTTTGCAGTCACACATTTTCTCAACTCTAAACGTGTTGGCACAGTAATTCATTTATTCCTGGTAATTTTGGTCTGCAATGTGGCAACACACTGGACACTGCACCTACTGCAGGGAAGGGGACTGCAGCAGACACCCTGCAGCAAAAAAATCTGTGAGGAGATCCCACTGCTGACCCTAAGGATTTCTGGGCTCAGTGACCTGGGTGTTCCGACATTCTTCAATTTGAAGCTTGGATCCATCTGCTGAGCCATGAGATTAATCCAGAGGTTGAATCCTTGAATGCATTCCTGCTGTAGATGGGGCTGGGGCCTCCCAAAATTCTGAGCAATTTAAGCTCTCCTGATTTCACTTCAAATTCAATGATGGATTTTTATATGCAGTATGGTGTTGGCTGTAATCTATGATAACTGAATATTTGGAGGGAGTGAAAAAGGAGTGTTTGGAAAAAGTGTTTAATAATATTTTAGTCAGAATTTATTTTTAAAAAGGCATATTTTACATGAAGTAAGCTGTGTTAAAACCCAGTGTCCAGGACACTGTTTAAATAAGAAAAGGTCAGGGTCTTTAACACTTCTAGTGCTGAACCAGGAGTGAGATGAGTGAGCTCCCACTGTCCTGCAGTGACACTGTCACGTCTATGCTGCTTCTTGCATGTGTGTCACTGGAGGGAGTTTCAATGGGGCAGATGTTATCATCTACAGATGATACAGATATACAGATCATCTGCAGGTGATACAGAGCCAGTGTCAGGCACAGCTATGAGGGTGCAGTTTCTAATTACCTTCTTCTGAATAACTGGAAATCTATGGAAACCAGACTCCGAATTCAGACTCCCGAGTCTGTAAATCCTTCCATTGTCATTATTTTTTTTTAGATCAAAGACAAATCTAAGAGTTTTAGTAGTGAAAGAGATGTATCTCTTTATCAACAAGACCCTGGTGTTGTTTTGAAATCCCACTTGTGTGCTGCATGCTCCTCCAAAATACTTTTACTCTCTTTGTTCATTGTAAACCTTTTGTAAAAGAATTCTCCATTATTTTCTTTTGTGCTGAATGTGGAGATATCAACTATTTCCCTCTAAAGCCCTGCTTAGGAAACTGGGAATTTCTTTTCTCCTGTGATTTTCTCCACTGTGCTTTTCATCTCATCACTGAAATGGAAATATTTTACTAGTTAAATGGGGGGGAAAAAAGCAGCTAAGGCAGATGCTGTTTCATCATCTGCCTAACACAGACCTCCTCAGCATTCAGAACAGCAGTTTACTGCAACAAATTAAGTGCACAAATTTTTCATGTGGAAGAAATGATTTCTGAATTCCCTCTGAGACATCATTTCTTCTATAGAAAGATGATTTAATGAAGAAATTTACAACTGAGCGCCTGTTAGTGCTTATTCTGGCTCTCAAAAGCAGTTTTGTGTTAGTTTCCATTATTTTAAACTCCTTCAGCCACGATTTGGGAACAGCAGCTGTGGTCATTCCTATAGATTTACTTTTTACTTACCCGTCTTTATTTGCTTAAGCTCTAAACTGACCACTGGGTCTTTAGCCATGTGCTCTTAGTGCTATTCAAAAGTACTAGGAAAAGGGAGAGGAAAAAATGCTGAGTAAAGCCAGCCTGTCTGGTGGTTCATCCCAGTTGTTTTGATCGTGTTCCTTCCTCTTGTGCCAGTGCACAACATTCCCAGAGGTGAAGAATCCCTCTCTACGTGCAGGCTGCTCCCAGCATGGCATGAGGTGAGAAATGCTGCTGGGTTTTGTCTGGGAGAAGGAGCTGGTGCCACTCCCCACATAGATGTGGATGTGTTTTTCCAGGCCTGTAATTCTTGCAGGAAATGATGCCACAGAGCATGGTTTCTCCTGGAAGGCAGTAAATAAATTCTTCGTGCTTTCAGAAATGGATGCACCCAGCAATTTTATTGAAAGGAAGAATATGGATGTCACAGGGGAAAAAAAAATGTTTCAGCCTAAAAATATAAATTGTGCTTTATTTCTAGTTTAATGCTTTGGAAGCTTTCTTTCTTGATATATTTTTGATAACATTATGTACTGCACTTCTGTCATGTCCTTCCTAGTTGGGAAATAATTAGATGGCTAAACTGAAGAGCTCAATAATAATGCTCAACTCGAGTTTGATTTCCTCTGACACAAAACACTTTCCAGGTCTGACTCAGGCACCACAAGCATCAGTCATCTGTTACACCACTTCAGCATTGCACCACCAGATACCAGGGCTGGCCTTTCCCTTTCCCTCATGCTTGCATGGCTCAGGAAAAATGCTCCAGCTCAGGTGCAGATCTGGGAGGGAGAAGTATAGATACAGCAGTTTTCCAATGGCTAAAGAGAAATACTGAGTAAATTAGGAGTAGAAAACAGCAGCAGCAGAAAAAAAATACATTAACCAAGAAATACCAAGCAGGGAAGTGCAGAGATTTCTGTATGCAGGGCAAAGGTTGAATGCTCATTGAAACACGATTCAAAGAACTTCAGAAATAAATTGAAGCCACTCTTCCAACTGAAGAAGGAGGAATATTTGAGAGTGTGCTTTCCAAAATATAAAACAGTGAATTCCACTTCTTGGTAATACTAAGTCTTTAAACTACAGAGGTAAACCTGAAAAGAATTCAAGAAAACTTCATTTCAGAAATGCAGAACATGACATTGTGAAATTAACTGAATAGAGAAACACCGTTCCCTTAAGATATTAGACTCAGGGGAGGCACCTCTGTCTGCAGCTCCTGTTCCAGAAGTAAGGATAACAGGTGCAATCTAAAGGACAAGGACTAAATATAGAGTCTTTAAAGCAGCAGTAGTTGAACATCAGGATGTTCTCCTGCCATGCTGCATCCCTGCTTGCTACCTGCATCTGTGTGGCTGCATGAAAGCTGGGAAGCAGCAAGCCGAGGCATTTATTTCCTGCTGTGGATTTTTATAGAAACTTTTCAGTTGTCAAATTAATATTTTTTTTTTAACCTAACGATTTATTTACAAACCTGATCTTGGGGCCTGAATTAATCTGTCACTGTTCTTCTTCAGCAGTAAGAACATTTAGACAATTAGCCCACTGCTGAGGGAAATGGAGGGATCGTTGTCATCAGCTCTAATGATGCTCCTATATTAAGGATGCTTTAGGAGTAAGAAATCAATGAGACAGTGGTTTGAAATGACCCAAGGACTTTCCAACCCAGTGATTTAATAACACAGTGAATAAAAAAATGAATCTTGGTAAGTACTAGTGGCCTAGAACAGAATCTGCCCAAAGGAATTTTCTGATATTACTTTTATTTGCTTGTCATAATACATTTCAGCTGTGTTTCCCCCTTTCTGTTCCATACACTATATTAAAGAAGAAAAAAATGTTTTCTATTCAGTTTGAGTTCTCCATGAGCCTTTTTCCTCTCTGGTTGACTAGAAAGACATTAAAATACAAATATTTAATCAGCTGACAGAACAATTCAAGACAAGTTTTAAAGTGATTCTTCTAGCTGTGATGTGTGCCTGGAGAAGCAACAAGGAGAAAATCCGTTACTTTGAGACATGTTTCTTTTGTTTTGGTGGTTTTTTGCTTTGTTTGTTTGGTTTTTTTTGGCAGACTTGAACCATTTTGATCTCTCTCTTTTGTAAAGTAACTCTTTGTCAGGTTAAATATGAAGATCCCTATCAGAATGTGCTTGGCTTTGACAAGTCTGGCAGAGCCTTGTGTAGCCTGCAACATGGTAATGGCTGGAACTGAAATGAAAAGGTCTTGGATAATGAATAAAGAATATTTTAGCAGCATGACTCATAAGTAATACAAAGACAGCTCTGGCAATGTCTGTTCTAATTACAGACTAGTTGCTCTGTTGTAACAATCATGGGTATTAAGTGTGTGGGATGCTGAAATGTGTGGGCATCCTGCTAAGCTTGATCTCAGTCCCTTGCAACTCAAATCCTGTCTGTCCCAGCTGGAAAGTAGGTGCCTAAAAATGTACTGAGGGGGACTAAATGTGTGTATCTATTTTTGAACATTTTTTGTTGGGCCCTCCGGGCCACAAATTTTTTAAGCTGTCAGAATCATAGAGTTGTGTTGCACAATGCAGCAGCCAGCTGTCCTGTTGAAGCCTGGTGCTCTGGGGCTGTTCCTCATCCCCCAGCACTGCCACAGTGCAGCATTACCAGAGCATCTTGGTGGGATTAAAGAGCAGGAGCAGCAGCAATTCCAAGGTATGTTAGGTCTGTACAGGTTTGTTTTCCCTCCAGGATTTCAGGGAATGAGGTAACGTGGGCTGCTGTGCCTTTGAACAGCAGAGATGGTGATAAATCTTGGATGGGAAGCCTGGAGCTGCTTGAGGGGTATGTGTGGAATGGGACAGCACTGCTGAACACTGCCTGTCTGAGGGATTGGCTTCCTAGCCTGGTTAGAGAGGCTTAGGCAGTAAGATGTCAATGTGACTCAATCCTGCAATTTAATGAAGGCAGGTCCAGATGTAGAATTTGCTCCATTTCAACAGTTAATGAGTTGGAAAATTATCCAAGCTCAATTTTCTGTTTCCTTCAAGGTTCTTGCTTCCTGAGTTTGGGTGATTATTTCCCTGGACACCATTTGTCCTTGGCCACTGCTTGTCTTTCTGTTCTTCAGAGTTAAAGGATTTTTCTCCCTTTTCTGAATGGGGGCGGAGGGAACTACCCTCCCATTTCCCAGAAATTTTAGGGATGTTAAACATGGTGCATGACTGCACAGGAGAGTGCTCAAAAGCTCTGACTTCACAGTACCATGGGATCCTCTTACAGGTGAAGATTTCTCTATTTAGGTGATGTGTAATAAGGAAGGGAGTCTCTGTGGGAAACCTATGCACAGAAAATATATCCATTGGTGTTAACTGTCTGTGAATACCATCTGATGATGATGTTTTAAAAATACATCTGTGGGTATCAACTATCCACAGCTACCATCTGATGATTTAAAAATCATCTGAAGCATGCCAGCAAGCTGAAGGCCCACAGACTGCAGCAGGGAAGGAGAATGAACAACAAAAGTAAGATTTTGGTAAGAAGGGGTTGGTTTGTTTTTGGATTAATGTCCTCAGTAGTAGAGAACTGAGGGAAGACAGAAAATGCCTCTTGCATTGTGACCACCTTCTCTAATCACACTAATGTGTCTGTGATAAAAATAACATTTAGCCTGCCCTTACTCCCCCTGGGACGCTCCCCTAAATTCCCTGCTTTGTTGTCCACACCCTGGTGCACAAGGAGAGGGCTGTTTTTCCACACCTCAGTTGCGATAGCTGCCAGCAAACCGCGCTAACGCCTTTGCTTTGGGACCAGCCCTCCCTCCTGTGTGGCACTGGGTGCCAGCAAGGGCAGAGCTGGAGCAGAACCCGGGCTGCAGTGCCCAGCTTTGCTGCTGCCCAATCATTGGGGAGCAGTGGGGAGAGGCCCCGAAAGGCTCACACCTCCCTCAGGGTCTCCCAGAGCTCTTCGCTGATGGGTGGCTCTTTACGCCAGCACAGAGGATTTGCAGATTGTGCCGTGAGTAAATCATGCTGAAGCTGAAGATGTTGCCTGTTCTAATGTCTGATCACCACTTGGGTAAAGGAGTCTCCTTCTTGTTTGGTGGGTTCACAATATCACTGTTTGCAATGAGCATTTTTATTAAGTTAAACAGAACACACTCTGCTGTACAGCACTATAATCTCATTAGATGCTCTGCAGGTTCAGACTGGACTACATCTCCTTCACTCTTCCCCTTAAAGGGAGAGAGGCAGTGACCAACCACCAAAACATTTTCCAGCTCTTTCTACCAGCATATTGCAAACATATAACCACAAAATCCTAATTACTTCTGGTTTTAGTTTTTAGAACATAATTTCCCATATGCATTGAAATGAATATTTGCAACTACAGCGACAATGCAAGTAATTATTTAGCCCCTGAGTACACATGCAAAATATCCTAAAGAATATCTTTTGTCCAAGGCCTTAATCAGGAGTTGAATCTAACAAAAGCTCAACTTCATGTGAATGAATATTCATAGGTTTGCACAAATGAAATGTTTATGTTATGAATAATCTTAAAAGCACTTACAGTAATACTTTAGTTCCAAAAGCATAGTGTGAGGTTTCCCAGAAGAGTGTCCAGATGTAAAACTTATGAACAACACACAGGATTTTGTTTAGAAGATGTTTTGAACAGGCAGTAATGTTATAAATGAAGCCTGTGGTAACAGTGAACACATAGATACCCCCAGTCTCTGCATGGCTGTCATCTGCACGACTCAAATCCATCCCAACATGGCCAAAGGTGACACTGGGTTATTTTTCCCGCACATGAGGCTGTCATGACGTTGCCAGAGGTGACAAAATTTTGATCCAAATATTGCAATGTACTGGCGAAATTTGTCTAACAGCCAAAGGTACTCACAGTGTGATTTCCAGGGGCTGTAAGCACGGAGAGTTTTTCAAACACAGAGAACACTCTCCAAGCATGAGCCACTGCAACAAAAGAACCAAGAAAGCACAGGGAGATGGAGAGGACCAGTTCCCTCTGTCTTGAGGGAATGGCTCTGTGACACCCCAGTTTCCACTCACAGGGAGTAAAAAGCAAGCCAAGAGAAAGGAGAGTCACTCCCACCTGACTTTTGAGAGTACTGTAAGAAAGTGTAGATGGGAAAATACACATGCTAAGTGTTTTGCCTGACTCTTGGTGTTTCCCTGTAGTAAATAAAAGGTGCAAGGGCCTTGGAAAGCAGGCAGAAGCCTTTTGCTTTCACATGCATTATAGGGAAGGTGATCTGTAAACTCAGCCCAGTGCCAGGATGATTCTGGAGGGTGGAGAGTGGGTACAGAGCAGGTGTGACCTGCAGAGGGGAATTGGAGGGTGGTCAGCATCCTTCTTGCTGCTCTTAGCAGCACCCTGGGGCAACCACATTTTCATGACAGAGTCCCCATGACCAAGGAGGGAGCAGAGCCATGGCTCAGGCCAGGGGACATGGCAGTCCCACAGGTGGAGCAGGTGGAGGGAAGGAGGGTGTGGCAGGACATGGTGCCCTGTAAGTGTGACAGCCCCATCCCCTCCAGCCTGTCCTTACTTTGCAGACTGAATTATTTTCAGTACCTCACACAGGGTGTGCAGAATTAGACAGGGATTGCTTTTGCATGGGCGGGGCTCAGCTCCAAAGCCACATGGCAAAGGCAGGTGCTATTAATAACCCCAGTGTCCCTGTCCTTCCTACACTGTGCATATTCCAGTAGCTCTGCAGCACAAACCCCACAGGCACTAGGGACGGATTACCGTGTTTTGTTTTTTTGACAGTGAGATCATAGACCAGGATTATGACCAAGAGGATGTAATGAGAAGAATACATAAATGAAACATTAAATTTACTTTATGTACAAATATATATATAGAT